>PVKZ01001055.1:282529-499294 GCA_004027375.1 Macroglossus sobrinus | reverse complement strand
CTCTCTCTCTCTCTCTCTCTCTCTCTCTCTCTCTCTCTCTCTCTCTCTGTCTCTCAGAGTGTGTTAAAAAGCTCTCTCAATAAGTACAGACTCCAGGATATTCTAAAGAATGCTCTACCTTTATAAATCTAAGAAAGGTTTATGAGCTGTAAAATTTGCATTATTTTTTAAAAAAGGATTTATTAAGACATTGCAGTTTCAGAAATCTGATCTTAAGTCTCTTCTGACAGAAAGTAAGTCAAGGTCCCAAGGACACAAATTTATGCTTCAAGAAAGAAAGCATCATTCTTTGCTCTAGAATACTGCTAGGAAAGCAGATACCAATTTATTGACTAAAAGTCACCTCCACAGAACTCCCTCCATTGTTCTAAAAAGTAATAGGAATTTTGGTTTCTACACAAAGACTTCCCATGAAATCCTCAAGATACCACCTAGGGATAAGGTATAGAAGAGAAAGTTTTTAAGGGGACCATTTAAAATGAATCACTTACCATTAGGAAACACTGCCAAGTCTTTCCTCAAAAGGGATAGAAAAATGGAGAGTACTAAGAATTGGAGTCTCCTTCCAAGTAAGTGTGGGTTGAAAAAGCTTTACATTCAGCAGATGACTGCTTTTAGTGGGGCATTGCTGCTGTCAAGGCCATGAACGGTGGCGACAGTTGTGTAGAAGATGAGAAGTCTGGGTAAACAATGGGGTGTGCTTTAGCAGCAGTAGAATTCAGAGTCCTGGCTCTTGAATAAGTTACCCCAATTGTTCTTTTTGAACAAAGTTTTTCTTAATCAAAGCCAAGTTTTGTTCATAGATCTAATTCACCTGATTTCTTTATATGAACTAAATCTACTTTTTATAAAATTTTAGGTTATGAAGACTTGCAAGAGTGCTGTGTATCATCCTCTCTACCTTTACAATGAATTTTATCTATGTCACCATTAACAGTTCTTTCTCAAATAGTGGAGAATTGTTGTCCTATTAGAGAGAGTCAATTTAACCTCTGTTGTCATTTTCATCCATGATTTGTAATTCTATTCTGTGAGTAGTGATAAACAGCCTAAAACCTCTCTTCTGAGTAACAACATTAGAATATTTAAAAGCAGTTATCAAGTCCTCCTTCTCCTACTACTACAGGCTAAACAATTTAGGCTTCTTTCAGATAATGGAATATTTATAAGCATGCATGGCATCACGGGGAAATTTTTTGAGCATATACTATCCCCAAGAAGAAAATCAGGAATATTCTCTTCTGTTATAAAAAATGACATATGTTACTTTTTCATGGTAACAGCTATGCATAGCTTATGGAATTAGGTAAAGACCAAAACATAAACTGTTTAACAAGGAGAGCAGTATGAAGCATAGTGCTTAGCACACAGACATTAGAGCTCATCATCCTGTGTAAGCATCCTTGCTCCTCCACTTAATGCCAGTGTGACCCAGGGTAAGTTAGTTAACCTCTCTGTGGCCTCAGTTCCCACATATGTAAAGTGGATATAATAATAGTCCCTATCTCACAGAGTAGAAAGAAGAATTAAATAAGATTATTTAATATTTGTAAAGTCACCTTCACAGAACCCCCTCTGTTGCTCTGAAACTCATACATGGTAAGTGCTATATAATTACTAATTCAATGAAAATTAAGAAAGAAAGAAAAGAAAAGAAATTAAAGGAAAGGAAAGAGGTCATTTAAGAAAAAATAATTCTTATTTATTTAGAAATTGATAGGGAACAGTTAAATAATAGGCTCATAAGGCAGACACTGGATGAAATTGTCGTATTGGACTAGGTCTCGGGAGGAGGAAAGAGTTGGACTTTAAATTAAGCCATTTGTTCCAGAACTTAGATTTAGATGCTTATTGCTATGCCCAATGGACCTAACACATACTTTTAAAAACTTTGTCAATGAAGGCATTGTATGTTTGCCAAAAGTAATATATAGTCTGTAAATAGATATAATGTATTTTTATATAGTATTGACAATTCCTTATTCTCCTTATTTCAAATTCTTTTCATAAGACTCAAATTACCCACTGAAATCATTTATGTTCCTGAGCATATCGACAAATCTGTTTTATAATTTAAAGTGGGAATTAAAATAGATTTTCTGCCTGATTTGGAGTAGGAGTGGGATACCTTCCTGCTGCAATACACTCAGCATGAGAGCCTCATGGCTGAATCTCTCCCCCTGCAGTGGAGGCATCGTAATGCGCCCTGTCCCTCACTCAGGTAATGGGAAATTACAGTAGTTAATCCTGCTGGGGGACTTAGAACATGACAACTTTTCAATGAGCACTCAATAATTTTCCTTATAAAAATACTTTACTGGAACCTTGATGGTGGCATATAACAGCTAATGAAGTCATGAATGACCTTAATAGGCTGAAATTTTTTTAGACTTTGAAAAATAGTTACGTCATGCCATCAGCTTACCTTAATTAGACTCAGGAAAGGGTCCTTTTCAGGACATGGCTGCATGAAAAACAGTGGTCAAGTGGGAGTTCTCAAGTTCCTCCAAGGGGTGTGTTAGATGGATACAGAGAAGTACAATTCCATCTTCTCAGATAAGTGACCAATGTCATGTCTGATATAGTTTGTACCCATGATATTAAGTACCTGTGTAAGGTACACACTAAGTAACTAAATGTTGAAAAGCAAATAACAAGGAGAGAAAGAAATTACAAAGTAAATGAAAAAAGTTTAATATTCTTAATATGTGACTTAGAAATGTACAAGATTATTACTCCAATAGAAAAAAGGAAAAAAACAAAAATAGGAAATTAAATAGAACTTAAATGGCCAACGTAATGTTAAAAACAAAACGTTTAGTATCATTAAGATTAAAGAAATGTAAATTGAAGAAAAAAAATAGATATCAATTTTTCACCTAACAAAGATATAGAAAGTAAATCACCCTCTCCACTCTCTGACCTTGTAGCCAGCAGCCTTGTCACCACCCTTCTAAGCTCTGTTCAGCAAGTTCTTACATGCGCTTTTAGGCAACTTTGCCTCCATTTCTTCTCCCTGTTTCCTCTAATTGGAAGGTCTTCCCCCCACTGTTAACTCTGCTAATAGGCCTATTCCCCTCTCAATTTAAAATATTCTCTCCCTTTCTTTTACTTTTTAAAACTTGCTATAGTTTATAATCATATAATTGCCTTAATTACTTCTCCATGGGTGGTGTATTCTTTGATATATACACAGGGCCTAATATAATTCTTAGCATGTAGTAGCTGCTCCATTTATGTTTTCCAAATGGGCAAATAAATTGATGAGGTAGACTGAAGATTCTTAAAAAGATATTATGCATATGGTATGTTGAGTCACATGGAATTGTTTTATAGGTAAAAATGATCAACTGTCATCAATTTCATAAGGTTTAACTTATAAATTAATGTGATTTTTCAGAGGACATTTTTAACTATAAGTATTAAAAGACATAGACATGTCTAAACTCTTGCTACTTCTTTATCTAAGAATATATGTATAGCTAACAACATGCAAAGGGGTAGCCACACTCTCAGCCTTATTCATAATTTAGTAATAAGAAATTATGTGGAAACAGATTAAATGTGCAATCCAGAAAACTAGTTAATTCAGTGTGCATCTCTAAAATCCATTATCACCCAGTAGCACTGAGAGTCCTCAGTTCTTTTCACCTACATAGTAAAGAATTACCAATCAGTGAGATTCACAAAAAGTACAATTTATTAAAGTACCTTTCAAGGGAAAAACAGGCAACACCAAAGAGAACTGTAGCCATGCAGAAGTAAAAGGTAGGATTTATTAAAGTACACTCCTCAAGAGGGAAGTGGATTACGACGAAAAGGGCTGTAGCCGCATGGAAACAAAAGATATGATTAAAGTACGCTTCAGTGAAGGGGTAGGTTACAATAAAGAGGGCAGTAACCCCACAGAAGTAGGGAGGTCTGTTTATATTAAGGCTATGATGGGAGATTATGAGAGTGATGTTAGATGATTGGCGTGCGAAGTTATTTTAATTGACATTTGGCATGTTATGTATTCTTTTGCCTACTTACTGCTCATGTAGTTATCCAGAATTCAGTCTGTTATAATAAGATTCATGAATTTCCGGGTATAGGCATAATATTATAATGATGGTAAAATGAGACTAGGTAACAGAGAAGTAAATGCAAGACTGATTATGCACATGCTTGAGTCCAGATTAAAGTGGCTACTAATTTATGACTCTTCACTCCTTTGAACCTCAGGATGGGTTAATTCATAACCATAAAATGGGAGTTCTAGGTAGGCTCTAAGGGAGGTTCTTGGGAGGAGCCTTCATTACTGTGTTCCCCCATTACTCATATCTACCTAACTACCTAACACATATATGCACTGGAATGCTTTGTGCCTTTAAAAATTTTGTTGTTTAAGAATATGTGTTGACAAGATACATTTTATCATACGAAGTTTAAGGGGAGAAGTCTATTACATAGCAGTGACAGCAGTGTATATGATCTCTCTCTCTCTCTCTCTCTCTCTCTCACACACACACACACACACACACACACACACACACAGAATAAAAAGAAGTCCAGAATGATATATACCAACATTTTAGCAGTGGTTTATTTCTGCATGGTTACTCATGATTTAAATGAATATATATTACTTAAGTAATAAGGAAAAATTCTTTGAAAATATTAAATTCTAGAGCCTATTAAAATTATAGATATATGTTTAGGTTTATGGCAGACTAATAGGGAAGGGAGAGAGCAGAATTTAATACAGTTACATAACAGGGTTCCTAATGTTGTAATTGCTGTCTAAGGTAGTAAATGTGAAGTTCTACAATTTAAAATAAGCTATTCTTTATATTGAAAACTAAAAGAGCTGAGAACAATCCAGTGAAATATCCTATGGAGCTTTTAAGCAAACAATGAGGAAGTACCTATAGGGATACCTAATATTTCTTTCTCTGAACTTCAGGCACATTCGCCCTTTATAACATACTTATAAAAATCTTATCCTTAATGTATTTGTTTTTGAAAAACTATTTTAGAGTTATACTTTTATTATCTTCAGAATATAGAGAAAACCTTAAAAAGGTTCAGATGTAGGTGCCATCAATGGCAACAAAATAGGGGCTCAATAAATATTAGTGCCTTCCCTCACCCCAAGCTAAGAAACCACTAGAACTTTTGTAAACATGATCTCCTCAAGTTAAGCATATACATTCTAACTTTCCATCCATTTATGAAATTGTGTCAGACTCCATTAAACACTATAGAAGATTTTTTTTTTTTTAAATAATGGGCAAGAATAGCAGCCTCTGTTCTCAGGGTTGGCAGTGAATGGGGCTTAAGAGAGTGATAGGGAAATTCTCTTCTCACAACCCTGCCAATGAGGTTCTTCTTCCCAGCTCCTCAAAGGTGAGAAGCAAGTTTGGAGTTACAGTACCCTACCTGTGCCTTACATGAAATGTCCCCAAAATGTGAGACTTCTGAAATGCAACATTATTATTTACAGTAAGCAGTTACTATGAGCTTTGCTTCTTTTGTACAAACATCACAGTCTTACTTGAAGATATAGGAAAAGGTATAGGCATTCTGTCAAAATAATTCAGAATTTCTTTGTGATTCTGCACCATTCTGAGTCACTTTGGTAAAGTCAGCATAATGTGTGATGTCCCTATTTACAAGGCACCAGGTTGTCTTATTATTATCTGTGAGCATGTGCAGTTCTTATCACACCTTTTTCTAGCTTCTTTTGTTGAACTCTGTATTTCAATAAGGCAGTGAGTTGAGATGCTCCAGCTCATCATATAAACAAGAATATTTTCTGTGGCTCTAATTTACATTGCAGCTGTGGTTAATGCTGTTAGTGTTTACATAAAGATTGATGCACAGATACCTTTTCAGCAGCAGCTGGGAGACTGCAGTCAGCCAAAATCTCAGCAAAGTACTGTAAATCTTTTTGAGTCAGCACTAAGACAAACAAAAAAAAATGTTTTTCTTCCCATTACTACATCCGAATTAAACCATTAAACAGGAATGAAGGTGTTGTCAAAGTTTCACAAAAATAAGAAAGGTAGATATTTAGCTTTGAGACATCGTTATCTCAAAGCTGTGATAAGAACTGCACATGTTCACAGATAATAAGGTGCATACTCTGAACTTTTCATCACAAATGTTTCATAAACTATTTCCAAATATTCCTCTGCTTTGAATGCTAACCTGGAAAGAGACATTTTAGCCAGTAAAGTGGGGGACAAATGAATGTTCTAAAGAAGGCAGCCACAAATCTCTTTAGGTTACTAATAAATAAAGGAAATTTTTAGCTATTGTAATGCTGGATCCAGAAAAACCTCCTGGTTTTAATACGTACTTGGGAACTAGAATGTGATGACATTAAAGCCAGAGGCTTGACTTGTAAAATCATTTGTTCCATGTTTATTACATTTACAATACCCCTTTTTTATATTTTTTATTTAATTTATAGACTTTATGTGTCAGGCACTGCTTAAGAACCGGGGATTTAAAAAATAAAATAAAACTCTGATTTCTTCCCCTCAAAAAGAAAGTGAGGAGCACTGGATTGAGCAGAAAAATCACAATATAGCAAATGAAGTATGTGTACTTATTACATAATTCCGCAGGGACTTTAATTGGCAAATAAATGCAATGACTATCCCTGTGGCCCTTGGCTCTGCTGGGAGCGCTATGCCTCTGTTTCTCTTTCCTTAAAACTGCTGTCTGTTGGATATGTTTTATGAAAAACTTTCTTAAGTTACACTGTACTCCTGAATTGGGACTCACAGATCATCCTTTGCTGTGGAGAATTTTGTTTTTACCTTGTGGTCCTCTTTTCCCTTTGTGTAAAATGGAAACATGGATATTTGTTTCAAAGCCAAAGGCTTGGGAGGATTTTGTCCTCTCTCTTAATGGCCTATGTGTGTGCCTGCACTTACTGCTTCTATGTGAAATCACATTGAAAGGAATCATGTGTCGCCATGCAAGGGCATTGTATTGTTATTAAGGAAATGTACACTTACAAAATTTTTAATCCTCCCTAGACTAAATGCATTAACCCATATCTAAGTTCTTTGGGGTTTGGTCTCCTGCTCTCATCATAAACATTTTATTCCACTAAAATTACAGTTTTTGTATCTCCAATTTGATCCAAATTAAAAATATACAATAAAGTAAGCCTGTTGTTATTATCAACTCCCAGAAAAACTAATGTCTGTTTTAGTGTTAGCCTGGCTTAACTTGAGCTGGAATACTGGAAAAACCACAAAGAGAGGAAAATTTTGTAGTTTGTCCAAGAAGGCTTTACCCTTCATTTTAGATACTATTAAGTACCTCAGTTTTGAAAATTATATATCCATGTCCATACATTTTACACACACACACACACACACACACACACTTACACACTTTTTTTAAAGTCTGATATTTGCTACATTCTTTAAATGTGTATTGATTGCTTTTCAACTCATCCAAATTTAAAACTCAGTGATTCTGCTCTGTGCCAAGAGATTAGTCAGACATTCTTATATGTGAATGTAACGTTCACAATATTTATCAGTAAAAGCATGATTCTGAAGGAAAGGCTTGGCTATCCTAGAACTGTGTTACATCAGCCTCTCTCTTCATGGCCCCAGGAGTGGGGGGCAATAACCCCTCTTCAGTCTGTGGCCTGGAAACTCCTCCATGTATCTAACTAATTTCAAGTTTCTATTTGGAAACTGGAGTCCCTCGTGAATGCTTTTTTGGGCTAAGAACTCGAGTTTCAAAAGGGGTCTTTGTCAAAAAAAGTCAAGAAAAGAAAAAAGAATTCTGACATCCGAATGAGTTGAAAGACAAATCAGATAACAATACTTGAGAAAGCATACACAGGTCTCTGGAGAGAGCTGAGGATGCAAAGGAAAGACATTCAGGAAGTGTGCAGTTTGTCTCCTTCTACTGTGTGTGTGACCCAGACAGCAAACACATTGCTACTAAGTGAAAAATAGCAATGAGTAAAATGTTTTTATTTTTGCTTTTATGAAGCAGATTGGATGAGGGTTGTTTGGCATGGAATGTATGTTTAGCTGTCAGAGTTCGTAGTTATTTATACATTTTCAATAAAACCTCAGGAAAAATAATGACTAGTTCAATAGAGTATTTAGTTGTATTTTCTAGTCAACTAATAATTAGTTTTGTAGATTCCTGCTGTTGAAAATCTTTGTATGACACCAACATCTCTTGTTACAATAAGAGCATCTTGGTGGCGATTAATATTTACAGGCTGCTCCTGGAGTATTTACTGAATGTGCAGAAAATAGCTTGGACTCAATCTTTTTTTATTAAATTTTGTTTTCAGTTTGTTTTATTTTCAATTATTCTTTCCCCTCACCCCTAAAAGCAGAGTAATAGCGTCAAATAGGAGTCTGATTATTGAGGCTTTTACTTAGTTGGGTTCATTGTAACTTGCTTTTTACTCTCCTTGATTTCTGGACCCAGATTTTCAAAGCCTCCTATTTTAGTCTGTTTGATCTGCCTGATTAAGACAAGCCTTTCCAGTTGTTAAGATAGTCACCAGCAATATGTCTCACCTAGTGGTGCACTGGAAAATTTGTAACAACCATGTATTCAAGGAAAACCACATGGTTTATGGTGTTTCTGATTTCCATGGGGTAAATACCCTGATCATGGGTGATTCCAAGCTATAGACATAGTGTTGTTGACCGTGGAGTTGGTAGGTAAGAGTTCCAGAGCAGGAGCCAGCTGCCTCCAGCAACTTGTTTCCCGGGCTGTGGTTAGCCAAATATGACCCTAAGGGCCAAACGCTGATGTTCTCCATCCTTACTCAGGCTGACATTAGAAGATACTCGTTTTCTGTTCCTTTTCTATTACAAGTGTCTACCCTGAATAGTCAAAGCAATTTTGAAAAAGAAGAACAATAATTTGAAATCACTCCCTGATTTCAAATTATACTACAAATCTGTATTAATCAAACAGTGTAGTACTGACACAAATAAATGACACATAGATCAATGAAACAGAGAGCTCAGATATAAAGCCATTCGTTTATGGTCTATTAATCTATAACAAAGGAGGCAAGATAAACAATGGGGAAAAGACAATTCTCTTTAATAAGTGATGTTGGGTAAAGTGTACAGCTATGTGCAAAAAACAAAAACAAAAACAAAAACAAACATGAAACCGAACCACTTTCTTATACCATAAATAAAAATACACTCAAAATGGATCAAATGCTTATTTCTAAGACCAGAAACCATAAAATTCTTAGAAGAAAACATAGGCAGTAAACTTTTGACATTGATCTAAGAAATATTTTTTTGGATATGTCTCCTTAGATAAGAATATCAAAAGTGAAAATAAGCAAATTGGATTACATTAGACTAAAAGCATTTGCACAGTGAAAGAAACCATTAACAAAAAAAAATGACAACCCATTGTATGGGATCTATCATTTGTAAATGATAGATCCAATATAGGTTAGTTTCCAAAATAGATAAAGAACTGATACAATTCAACCTCAAATAAACAACAACAACAACAACAAATAAACAATTCAATTTTTAAAAAAATGGGCAGAAGACCTAAATAGATACTTTTCCAAAGTAGATATACAGGTGACAAATAGCCACATGAAAAAATTCTCGACATCACTAATTATCAGGGAAATGTAACTTAAAACCTCAATGTGATATTACTTTACACTTGTCAGATTGGCTTTTATCAAAAAGGCAAGAAATAACAAGTATTAGAGAGGATTTGGAGAAAAACCTTGTGCACTGTCGATGGGATTACGAACTGGTACAGCCACTATGGAAAACAGTATAGAAGTTTCTCAAAAAACTAAAACTAGAACTATCACATGACTCAGCAATTGCACTTCTGAGTAACTATCCAAAAAATACAAAAACACTATTTAAAATATATATGCACCCCTATGTTCATTGTGGCATTATTCACAATAGCCAAGACATGGAAGCAACAAGTGTCCATCAGTGGGTGAGTGGTATATTTAATATAACTCAGTCATTAAAAAAATTAAATCTTGCCATTTGTAACAACATGGATGGACCTAGAGAGTATTATGCTAAACAAAATAAGTCAGACAGAGGACAAGTAATGTATGATTTCACTCATATTTGGAATTTAAAAACACAAAACAAGCAAATAAACAAAATAAGACAGAAATAGACTTATAGACACAAACTGATGGTTGCCAGAGGAAATGGGGTAGGATTAGGAGAGAAAAAGGCGAAGGGGGTTAGGCGGTATAAACTTCCACTAAAAAAATAAATAGTTCATGGGGCTTTAATGTGCAGCATAGGGAATATAGTCAATAGAATTGTAATAATTTTGTAAGGCAACAGATGGTTACTAGATTTATCACAGGGATCACTTTGTAATGTATATAAATGCTGAATAACTATGTTGTACACCCAAAACTCATATAATATTGTATATAAACTTAAAAAAAAGAAATATATGCACCAAATGTCAAAAAATTTTAAATGTTTGACAGTAAGATGAGATTTTCTATATACATTTAATATTTCATGTCATATTATTTATATTTATAACTTGTATTAAATGAAAACAACAAATCATCTGGCCCTCCATGTAATAATGTTTTAGCTTTTAGTCTGAACTTTATATTTAACACATGTTCAGAGAATACAAGAACTTCACTGCTATTGCAAGTTTAAACTAAATATGCTTCATGAGTTTTTCTTTTTCATAAAATTTCCAGCTATCAAAATGTCCAGCAGTATTTTTTTAATTTAATTTTTACAAGTGAACATCACTATTTGGCACATACTTCTGGCAATGGGGAGTTTTCAGCCAGTGTAAAGAAAGCCACAAACCATATGAAGGAACTGTAATGCTGTATGAGATTCCCAAAGGAACATAAAAGTGAAATTTTTCATCCTACAAAACTAAGCATCCTTCGCTGAATATTTGCCCATGTTCTATAAATACTGGCAAATAAGAAAACCAAAGTAATTCAGTTTTCTTCCTTCTCTCAAAAGAATATGTGCATTTTTTTGTTGTTGTTGGAGAAAATGCAGTTGACTGTTGAACAACTGATTTGAACTGCATAAGTCCATTTATATGTGGAGTTTTTTCTATAGATACCTGTAGATTTTTCAGTTTATGGTTAGAAGTCTGCATATGTGAAGGACTGAATGTATGCATTCTATGCCATTTTACATATGGGATTTGAACATTTGCAGTGGGTCTTGCAACCAGTTTCTCTTGAATACCCAGGGACAACTTAAGTTTTGGGGAGAGTCAAAAGTTAAATGTGGATTTTCAACTATACGGGGGTCAACACTCCTAACTCCTGAGTTGTTCAAGAGTCAATTGTACAGTTGGTTTTTAAGACACCTTGCTGATCAGCTTTGCATTTCATCATTTCAGCACTGCTTTTCTGTTGCGGTGTACACCTAGGATTGGCAGCCTAGGAACTCTACTCTTTTGGCTTCTGCAGAAATGACAGGATCCTTTACATGCAATTCATTTTCTCATGTGTATTTTTAAGAGACAACCTCATAAATACCAATCTGAATACTTTTATAAGTTTAGTAAGCTTTTTATGAAGGCTTTAAGTTTAAATGAATGAATTTGTTTATGTGTTTAACTTAAATATACAGACTATCCCTTTCCCATAATATAATTTTAGGAGAGTTTTGGCAAACACACACTAAAAAAAATAGTATGTCGTACAACATGGATTAACTGAAACAAACCACCAAATAATTAAAAAAGGGAAATGATGCTAAAGCCTATTTTTCTACATTTTTATGCATGCCTTTGTTAAGTGTGTGTGTGTGTGTGTGTGTGTGTGTGTGTGTGTGTGTGTGTATTGGGACAAGGCATGGAGAGGAGAAATTGGGCTGTGGTTATTCTACACATTTCTCATGCTCCTGGGTATTGCCTACATTGCAGCTTTGTTCATTTAAAACGTTGTGAACCTTATGTTAATAGCAGCTACCAGTTATCTACCATGTACTTTGTGCCAGACACTGCACAGATGCTTTGAATACACGTCCTCATTATATTTGTATGGAGGCACTGTCAATCCCTTGCCTGTTTCCTCTGGTCTCAGGATCCTCTGCCTGCTCAGTCTTCTCCTCTCTTAGCGACTAGGGAATCTTGCAGTAGCCTTCCCCTCTGTGTCTTCAAATTCTGTTCACCCTCAGCTTTCTTCTTTTTAGCTTATTAAGACTACTATAATCTTATCCTAAAGGATCCACACCATCCTTTGGCCTGGACTTTTCTTCCAGTTCTTGCTCTCAGCTCCCACTTCTCTTCTCATCTGTCCCCATCTCAATATGTTCTGGCTTATAAAAAAATAAGTCTTCCCTCACTATCCCCATTTCCTGACTTTCAAGCCCTAACTATTTCTATAACTTTTCATTGGTGAGGACTCTGTGTCCCAAAAGACACTGGGGTATGGAGGTTGCTTTCCTTCTCTTCTTCTATCACTCTACACACACACACACACACACACACACACACACGCGCGCGCGCGCGCACACACACACACACACATACACACATGCATACACAGACACAAACAGATAAACAAATAAATATACACATATACATAGGCAAATAAAAATAGACACGCATCAACATACATACACAAAAACAAATACACAACACAAATATACACATTCATAGGCAAATATAAATACACACACGCATAAACTTTTATTGTCAATTGTTTCTGAGATTTGGACTAGTTATGGAAAGGTATTGAAGGCAAGGTTGTCAAAGAAAGGTAGGATGATAACGGTGATAATAATGGGAACGAAAGTCTGGCTTCTTCAAAAAGAGATATTTATGCAGAAAAAGTACAAATGGTCATTTTCTGTTTTGTATGAACCATGTGTTTCTGGACTAGGGGGAATACAGTGGGAAAAAATGTGAAACATACTTTTATTTGGTTTAAGGCTGGCTGGTTTGTTTGGTTTCCATGGGAGACATATGCAGAGAACAATACAATTTGAGTTTTACAATTCAGTTCAATTGATTTACTTCCGAAAGTTCCTCTGAGATTCTTGAAAAGATTCTGTGTGCATGTATTTTTCTCTTCCAGTGTGTCCATAGCTATTTGAGTGTGAAGTCTGTAGAAAAAAGAATAACAGACTGCCTATTAGACCTAATCTTAAACCAGAAATTCTATAGTCAATAATTATCTTTAAAAATCCATTATTTTATAAGAAAATTAATGTTTAGGATTCACATTTTATTTTAGAGTAATTTTAAATTAATTTTAAAAAAAGAAAGCATTTTAAGATGTAGCATCCTTCATTTGTAGAAAAGAGTTTTGCATATTCTGTGTAGGCTTTTCCTAGTCTCTACAAAGAGTGAATAGTGGTAATTGTTTCAGACTGACCCTAGTCAATTGAGATGATATTATAAAACAAGCATTATACTCATTCAAGACCTCTTGGAGTTGAGATATTTGGGTATTAAATAATGTATGAGGATCAAAAAAATAAATGTCATATTTGTTTCCACCTATTGGCATAGCAATCATGCAATTCATGAAATGAAAAGCTAAAATGTTAGAAGTATTCAACATATTGTATGTATAATGGCAAAAGTGTAGCTATGATTTAGATATTAATAAATGACTCTTGTTTTGTTAAATTGTGGAACACTATGGACATTACAATGACTACATTCTTATATTTATTGATATGGAAAGAGTTACATTATACAGTTAAAATATACAGTGATAATGTAGGTATGACCCCTATTTTACAGGTGCAAGTATGATTACAAGAGTCTTAGCATGTTTGGGGGTTATGCAAAAATAAAAAATTATAGATATTTTAATGCTTTGCAATGACCTATATTATTTTACAAATAAGGAAAAATAAAGTGGTCGCCCTTAGATGATGGAAAGTTAAGACATATGAAAAGAATTGACTAAGGATAAGTGGAATGCAAACCAATATATATAACTTAAGAGGTATCATCTCTGATCATCTAGATACTATTGATCAGAGCAGGGGATAATGAACATTACAAAGCAAGAGTATTAAGTAGAGGTGAAAATTACATTTTAAAAAATACATAGGTCTTTTAATTAAAGGATGGTCAAGAATTTTCTTTCTTAACTCTGTCTTTTACAGTTACTTATAACCTGTTAATAACAAAATTCATGTGGGAATTAAGACTCAGAAAAATTTGCCGACCTCACCATTTAACTCAAAATGCTGAAATAGCTCATTAGCTAGGAAAATTGCATCACTTGGGTACATATCATCTATTAGAGCAGCCATTTCTGGGTTTTAAAAGATTTGAACTATAACTCAACATAAGAGCATCTTAATTTTGCAAAGTAAAACTGGTTGATTTTTCTTTTAGAATTTCACATTATGCTCAATGCTCAATACATGGTATAATTGTGACTTTTTGATTAGATATGAAAATCTTTTCCTTTCAAGAGTCAAAAGTAATTTAAATGAAGCTTCCACTAGAAAGCTTATAACTGGTATAATTTCTGATACTTGCGTATTTAATCAATTTCTGTGCCAGGTCATATGTTCAACTGCTTGGCAACCCCTACAATATATGAAAACACTTTCCTTTTTATAGGAATATTCTGGCAAAAATCTACCACTTCCATGAATTATTAGTCCTTTTCTGCTAATTATTTTGAAAAAAAAAAAACAGAGGTGCAGATCCAAGTTCAAATGGCTCTCAATGTCTGAGACATACTTGGTGTAAAACTGTTCACAATTAGAAGAAAATGTATGCCTCATTTGACCACCAATTACCACTGCAAACCTACAAAATAAATTACTTTTTTTCTTTTTATATATTAGAAATTGAGCAACAAGTTGATTGAAAGAATGATTGATGAAAGTAATCAATGAGGAAATATGATAATAAAGTGAGCAACCAATTTACAACATAAAGATAAAAAATGTGGTGTTTTTAATGACATTTATGAAAATATAAAATTACAGACTGAAAGGAACCTTTCAAAAACCCATTCATGTTACATTAAAGAAAGAGAAAGACCCAAGAGGAACTTGTTGAAGGAAATACAGATGACCAGAGGCAGAGCTGTTAGAACTCAGATCTCTGGTTTCATGTAACAGGCAAAGCTCTGTAGTTTTAAACCACTACTACAGAAAAGTTAGAGGAAATAAAAAATAACCAGCCCTGTTTCAACATCTGCAGGTTACATATTGGTGCATGGCCTTCTGTCTACTTCTATTTGTACATATTGAACTCCTGCTGGATGTTTCACACTGAGTGTGAAACAAAACTAACATAGGAAGACTCATAGGTCCTAGGTGAAAAGTGATGTGTGACACAGGGTTTGATGACAGATAATGTCTACTATAGGCACTTCCATGCTTCTAAAACTAATAATCAGACACAGAAAACTTCATGGAATTAAAAAAAATATTTTTGAATTCCATATTATAACAAGATTAAGGCAAGATTAAGAAACAAATTATAGGAAGGAGAATAAGAAAAAGAAAATGAAGAAAGAAGGAAATACAAGGATGCAACATTCAATGTATGACAAAGCAACGAACGAAGAAGTTAAGAACATTAGTTCTGAATTCCTAAATATCTCTATCCCTCAGTTTCCTCACCTGAAAAGAGGAATGATAATAGTACTGACTTCATGAAGTAATTGGGAGAATTAAATTAGGATATATATACATGTTAAAATATGAAGTGTAAGCTGTTCTTATTACTATATTAATTTGGGGGAGAATATTGACTCTCTTGATTTAAAACGTGGTTAAAATATCTATAATTTATTTAAATTTTTTATATTCCCAACTAAAATTTGGATGCTCAAGGCATTGTTAAACCTCAATTTTAGACAGTCAGTCATACAAAAAGTCTAAGTCAATGACTCAAGAAAAACAACAAAAAACTTTTTTTCTTTCTTTCTTTCTTTCTTTCTTTCTTTCTTTCTTTCTTTCTTTCTTTCTTTCTTTCTTTCTTTCTTTCTTTATTCCAATACATAGCACCTCCAAAGGAAAATTCTAATTTTTATTGTTCATATTCAGTGTTCTTTGAGATACAAATGTCAAGCTTAAAACTAGATATAATACTAGAGAGAATTTAGACTTAATATTAGAGTAAACAATGCAGATTGGTTTCCCTCTCATATAACTGGGGTGGCAGGAAAGGAGAGGACATCAAGAGCTCTGGGACAGATAAGGATGCCATAGAAGACCTCTCTCCTCTCTCTCTGTTCACGGATTTCTATCCATCCTTTTACACAGGCTTTCTCCAGGTGGCAGGAACATGTCCACATTGTGAACATCATTAGACCTGCCCTCACATGATCCTGGTTCTTTGATAGGTGAGCAGAGAGAGGTTTCTACCTGTTAGGTAAAATCAACCAGGAAAGGTTCAATTTTGGCTTGACCTAGCCCATCATGTACCTATCCTAATCACCTGTGACCAGGGACTGCCCAGACCTCCCTGACCCTGTGACCAGGGAAGGAGAGGTAATATGACTGGGAGTCCCCACAGAAGCAACTCATGGGCATGGAGTAAGTAGTTCCCAAAAAAAGGAATTTTCCATAACCTCTTTCTGTGTTGGTGAAAAGAGAACAGAAGCTAATAGGTAGATGAGGTATAAGTGGGAGGGAGAGTGGGAGAGGGAGAATGAGAACAGAGAAATGAAGATTTGTTCATTTTGTAAAGGTGTGAATGTGAATGACTCGAGGAAGGACCCCCTACACGTCAGTGTGGTGGTTTCCCTTGGAATCACAGGGCATGACAGGGTAGTTTGTCACCTTGGATGCACAGGGATTATATACTGAACTTTGCTCTTCAGACTGATGGCATTTAGTCCAGGATTTGTTTCCAGCCTCTGGTCTTTGTGATCCTCAATGAAGATTTCTATTCTGTTGGAATATCCATGCTGTAAAGGGCAATTTTTAAAATGAAGAATCATAATAATTATTTCTAATTATTTCTTCTGAGTGCGAAGAAAAAATCTCTCTTATGCATTGTATCCATCTCTCTATGCTATATATTTTCCTTTTTGTTGTTGCTGTTGTTTGCTTTTTTGTGAAGAATGCAACATGTGTTAGACTTCTCCATACTATAAATCTCATTTAAAAAGTGTTGAATCAAAGAAGTCTGCCAGCTCCTTTTGTTTTTTCTACTTTTCTCTCCATGTTGGACTGCTCTGGCAAAGGAGAATAATATTACTTTACCATGTAAAACATGGTTAATAGCTTTAAAATAATTCCTAGCAGCTGAAAAATGGGCTGCCAAAAATATTCTTGGAGCCAAAGGATCTGGATATGTCTGTTCCATTTATTGTGTGTTTCTCCTTTCATCATAGCTAAGTGCTCACAAAAGACATGAAAACCCAAAACTCTAGGGTATGTGGTGTTTGAGGGCAGAAACCATATTTTAATATATTCAATCCTATACCTAACATATTGCGATGGTTAGTAGAGTATCAATAGCAAACAATGATGGTTTACCCCTCTGGTACTTAAGATGCTCAAATTATTAATTAAATTGATTTCTAGTGACTTGAAGAAAGCAATTGTTTCATCATCTATGTTGTGCTCATTTGGGTGGCTTAATAATGTTTATTCTAAGGAGTTTCTGGAAGTCTTGCACCAAACACTTTTAACATGTTCTGCCTGTTTGAGTAAGTTTATTTTTCTTAGAAATAAGAATATGGAATCTATTTCTTAATTAAAGCTCCATGTTCTAAAAACCTGATACTGCAGTATAGCAGAGTCATTTATTTTTTGTATTACCTTGACAATAAATTGAGTCTGTTAAAAAGAGATCTTCTTAAAAATTTGTGGAAAAATGAATTTCGGAACATACTGAAAAGTTTGGGGAAAATGCATGCACATGTAAAAATATTTAAAAGATGCTTTGTTTCCCATTGGAAGCAAAGGAAGTCAAGAAAACTAGCATCTAAACCTACTTCCCACCCATCTCCACCCCCACCTCACCTTTTCCTGGATCCTTCCCACTTGGTCTGTGCTTAGACTGTCTGGTTTTCGCTTGGCAGGAGACTCCTAATCTCTCCTACTTCTTAGTTTGGGCCAGGAAGTTGCCAGCTGTCCTGGAATACAATGCTGTTTCTGACTCCAGTTATGTATTCTTTGCCAATGTCTTAATTGCTAGAATTTTAGAAGCAAGATAATTGTCTTCAAAGAATTCCTGAGATAGAGATTTTTATTTTTTTTACATGTGACTCACAGGACAGATGACATTCATATGGGCCAGGGGCCATGAGAAATTCCTGGGTTGGTTAACTAAAATTCTATATTTTTCACTTCTGTTCAGCAAAGCATATTGGAATTCAGCTGAACAAGTGTGACTTTATACAAGGAGATAAGCCTGAATCTGTTTTAAATTTGTGTGTATATGTAATTCATATATGAAATTTAGTCTTTTATTATTTACAAAAAATATTTAACATGCTTTATTATAGCCAAGGAATATGAACTCTAACCCCATGGTGAAACACCATATTTGTGCTCTTTGGGGACTGGTTTAGTCTTCACAGAGGAAACTACTCCTATATAATCTTCCACCTTTCCAGAAAGCCTGTCTGATGTTTAGGAGACACTGAGTAGCCACCTGAAGATAAAGCATGTGAGGTAGAGTTCTCAAGACAGAAACAAGCGCCATCCTAGTTTATTGTGACTTTAGGAAAAAAAGTAGAGTAGCTTTTTAGCTGTCTCTGGAGACCAGTTCTGAATCTACCACTTCCTGTTTGCAGAACTAAATTGTACAGAAAGGCAGTGATTATCTGCTGTTGTTATCATACAACTAGTACAAAACACAACTTATAAATTTAGAGATACGTGGATGTTTTCTTGAAATAGTTCTAAAATCAAAATATCTTTGCCACTGACTGAATGTCATGAAAATGCAAAACTCTGGCTTAAGCATAAACACTTAACTTTATAAATGCAGAATTTTTATTAAAATGGTCTTTGATAAAAATTTGCACTTTTCTTTCTATCAATTCTGATAAAATTATTCTTTCTATAATCTAGGGCAGAAATGTTTTTTGGAAAAAATGTAGAAAACCTTTTTTTATACCTAGCTGAATTTTGTGGAGTTGGATATATTATTCTTTAAATCATGTTGCTTGAAACAGAATCTTTGTGTTCAGGAGACTTCTGATTAAAATAGTTAGCTTAAAAAATAAAATGTTTATCCCATGCTTCAACCTTAGTGTGATAAAAGCGTGGTGTATAATGAGTTGGAAATTCAGAGTTAGTGAGAAGGAAAAGATTTAGCTCTACCTTTCTAGGTCCCTCTGGCTAGTTTAATGATCAAATTAACATAAGACAAATTAACAAGAGAAAAACAAATTTAATTTTATACATATGGGAATCTCAAAGATATGAGGATCTCAGATAATTGAGGTTTATATATTACCTGGGGCTAAGTAGACGTGGGTATGGATTTGGAACTTCAAAGGGAAGGAAAACAATTTGTGTGGTGATGAGAAGAGCCACTGTTTGGTAAACAAATGTTTGCCATGCCACACAGAGAAGTCTTTCTGATGTAAAAAGAAGTTGTCTTTGGTAATAGCTCTCTTCCTGGTACAAACACCAATATTTAAATCTCTTTAAACAGTTAAGGAGAAGTGAAAAGAAAAACATCCAGAGTCTTCTGTTTCTTAAAACGAGTCACACTAAAATGATCCTCATGATAAAGAGACATTTTGGGGTGGCAAATATTGCTTTCTTATAATGTCACTTAGCTTTACATATGCTACACACAAGTAAAGGTTGAATTTTAGAGAGTACAACTTAAAATAGGCAGTTTCATTATTTTTGACAGGAGAATTTTGCTAATATCACTGTGAACCAGACACATGTAGATGTTTAGAGAATGTATTTAGTGGTCTACTGCCTTACTACAAGAAAGTGGTATAGAGATTTGTCCCATTTCAGGGATATGTGCTTAACTCCCTACGTGGAATGTTCTCTAAAAGGCCATTTGGAGACTGAAGGGGAGGAGTGGTGCATTTGAGGGAAAATAAAGTCTTCCACTTAAATATAAAACTGAATACCTAGCAGGGTGTACAAAAACAGGACAAAACTATTTGGATACCTGATGTGCACTAATTATGTTCCTTCCTTCTGATACAGGTTCAACATGGGAAAAGACATTTCGGCAGATTGGCTTTGAAAGGTAAGTGGATTTAGCATGTTTCCACTTCTAGCTACTAATGTACTATTTTGTGCTAAGTAATTTATTGATTGTAAATTAGTGGTATTGCTACCACCGCTTAGGTAAGTGTGTGCTCCTGGGTAAGTCATTATTTTGCCCCTTGAGACTCAGTTTATTTATAAAGTAGAGCTTTACTTTATAAAATCCTTGCCTGTATACAGAGTGGACATAAAGATTAAATAGAACAATTTATTTGAAATACTTCTTAAGCTGTGAAACCTGCGAAACTTAAAAGGTAAGTTGTATATTTAGAGATTTATAGGAATTAGAGTGTACTTTTTTCCTAGCTGATTGACTTAATATGAAATATTCAGTTTTACAGTTTTAATACAGATAAATTTATATTAATACCTTTTTAATTATCAAAATTATTAGATCTTATTAGCTCTAAGGCAAAGACTGAGATCATGTCACTCTTAAGCATTTCCATATCAGCATGTCCTCAAAGAAAAAAATGACTCATTATAACATCAGAAAATGTAGAAGTAGGATCAATAAAGTTACTAGACCACCTGTCCTTGGAACTGAATGGCAGCATATTAGACAGATCTCTCCCAGTGGTATTTAGCATCTTATATTGAACTTGCAATGTTGATTATAGCTATTGAAAAAGAGCAATTTTAATTTTTTTACTCCAAGTGTAAGTTTTCACTAGTTCTTTTCATCATATTGAAAGTGTTTTCATGTGTATTGATCTGACAGAATGCTTAGAGCCTATAAATAAATAATAAAATACTTTAAAGTGCATTATTTCTCCAACAGTAAGAGAGACTAGATCATTATCATACCAACTGTGATAGTATTTTTGTACTATTTTTAAATTGATTTAAATATTTATTTATTTCTCTACATACACTTTGACTCAGTCAACACCATCACTACTGGGTCTCACAGTAAGTTCTCACAGTTAGTTTTTAAAGTTATTGGGGGGAGGTTGGCTTGGATGGACAGATCCCATAGGCCAGCTTAAAACAAAGAATAGAAAATCATATGCAGCTTTATTTCATATGACATCTTTTCCCAAAACATTTTTCTCTTGATTTTTCTTTTAGATTATGAGAAACATCAAACATACACAAAAGGAGAGAGAAAAGCAAATCAAATGTCAGATATCTATTTACCAGCTTCAGTATGATTTTGTCATACTTGTTTTTCTTATTTTTTTGGCTGAAATATTTTTTAAAATTTTTAAAAATACTTCTTTTAAATATTTTTTAAAAAATATTTCAGACATTATGTCATTAAGTCAGTATACATCTCTGAAAAAAATGGGTGTTTTCTTTCAAAATCATTATGCCACTATTATAACCAAATACAAATAATATGTCCTTTATTACCCAATCAATTTTTAAATTTTCTGATAATCTAAAAAATGTCATTTTACAGATATTGATTAGAATCAGCATGCCACTAAAGCTTACACATTCCATTTTGATCTCTCAAGCCTCTTTATTTAATGGTTTCTCGCAGTCCTCTCCCAGCTTCTTTTGGTTTTCTTCATGTCGTTGACTTCTGAAGAAACCAGGTCAGTTGTCTTGTAGAATGTCTCACGTTCTGGATTTGTCCATTTGTAATATTGTTTTACTTGTTAGCCTATCCTCCTATTTCATGTAAACTCATATTGTTCCCTTCTGTTATTGGGAACAATTTTGTCTTGACTTCTTGTCCTTTCAACACAGGCCTACTGGTCTTTTATAGTTTCCATGTTTCTAGTACAACTAGATGAACGGAGCCCATCCAGTTTTATAGACCTGGAATCAGCCATTCTTCAAGGAGCCCTTCCTTCTTCGTGGAGAATGATATAAAAATCAAGGAAACTACAATCTAAATACTAGGAATTCTTATCAATTCTGGAATGATGTTTCTGGGCTTTTTCAAAAGATGAAGCTAGGAAGGACCTTTTTTAAAAAAATAAATCTTGAAGTCATACAATATTTCCAATGAAGTATAATCTTACAGAATTTTAAACTTTTCTATAAAATGTATATTTTTTTCATTAAAAATCTTAGTTCTTAGCAAAACTTGTTTTATTTTAATGTATGTATAATATTAATACTAATATTACCACTAATAATAAGATAACTGAATGAAGTTTTAAAAATTTGTACTCTCCTAATTTTATATTTTATTAAGGATGGACAGTCAAAAAGACTGAAAACTAAAGTTGCTTGAATATTTTTTCTCTATGTGGTCATGTTATAAATTTTATATATAATTTATTAATTTGTTTCAGAATCTTTTTAATTTCAATAGATTTTTAAAATTTAATTTGAATTTAAAATATATAACGTGTCTACAAGTACAAATTATATGACAAAGTTTTTTCAGAGAAATATCATATCCATCTCTTTCTCTAGTGCCCTGTTCCTTCTTTGTTGTTTAGTTACCAAGTTTATTAACTATTAGTTTAATCTTCCAATGTTTATTTTTGCATATGCAAGCCAATAGTTATATATATCTTCATCTTTGACCTGTCCTTGGATGAAGAGATGCATTATATACATTCTTCTGCACTTCAATTTTTTTTAACTGAGAAAATATCCTAGAGATTATTCCATATTAGTGGATATAGGTAATCTTTATTTCATTAATCTGAAAATAGCATTCCTTTGTATAGATAAGCTAACAGTATCAAGCTTTACCTATAATTTCAAGATACTGGTTATCACGGGATACTTTGTAGCAGGGAGAAATTCAGGATATCTCATTTGGCTCCCCAGGCCCTTCTTTGTCACCCAGATCCATGCTTTCTGGCTCAGAGTAATAAATGAGGTTTTTAAATGAGGTTTGTAGTTCTCTCATATGGCAAGGAACATTTCATTTTGCAACATCCCCCATTTTAGAATTAAGAAATTTGAATAGCTTGTGTGATATTCTCCAGAGATTCATGCCTAATGAATCTATGGATTGAAGATTTATTTACTAGAACATTCTCAACCAGGAATTTCTTGATTGAAGCATTCCATCGATGAGAACTCTCTCCTGAGCACAAAACTGCATTAATCTGTGTGCCTAGTGATCTAGTTAATATATTTACAAGGAGCCTAAACCAGCTCAATTAACTTCTTTTCCTATCCCCAGTGTCTCTTAGGTATTAAGGAGGAAAATGGATCACATGCCATTTGCCCTAACTCTGTCTTCAGTTCCCTATGAATAGATAGACAGTTTCCAATCTTTTTCTCCTAACAACAAAAATGTTGTAATGGATAACCTTATGCACACTTGTATTTTTGCCAGATATCTTAGGGAGAGATTCCCAGGTCTAATCAAGCAGTAAATTCACAGAGATTTGTTAAATATTGCCAAATTTTCTCCTTAGAGTTTCAACATTTTTCACTCCCACGAGCAATGCATGAATATAACTGTTTTCCCAGATCCTTGTCAACAAAGTATACTGTCAAACTTGAGATTCTCTGATAGGAGAGAAATGGTATCTCAGTGTTTTTTTAATTTTCATTTATCCTGGGTCATTTTTTCATAGAGGAAAGAACATGTTGAGATTCTTTGCTGTCCCCTAAGTGAAGCACCTTGGACAAGAGCTTTTTCTAAAATAGTTAAGGATTCATTGATCAAAAGAATGTGACATTTGAAATATTTCTTACCAGCTCACGTGACCTTAATCTTGTGCTTCCTTGAATGATGATTTAATGAAAACAGATACCCTGCGCTAAGCACTGTTAAATCATTTCTGTTCCATACAACCACCACAGAGACTAGGGGTTGGCAAACTTTTACTGTAAAGGACAGATAGTAAACATTTCAGACCTCATAGACCATACAATTTCTGTTGCAACCTCACTTTGCTGTTGTAGCAGAAAGCAACCATAGATAATGGGTATGGCTGTGCTCCAATAAAATTTTATTTACAAAAGCAGGCAGCTTGCAGGAGTTAGCTGTTGGCCATCATTGAGTGCTAATGTATACCATGGTTTCTATCTCACAGGCAAGGAAACTCAAAGAAAATCAGGTCATCTACCCATAAACTCAGAGCCACCCCTATTAATCTGTATTCAAGTACATGTTCGCCTGTTTTCAAACAGTAAGAGTTTTACAAAAATGCACACCAAGTTTTTGACTTACAGGTCTCTTCTGTTTTGTGTTGTTTTATTTTTCCTATTTCTGTAGCTCTGAGGGCATAGTGTCAAATCAAAAGCCTTATTGGCTATTCTTGTTTTGTGAATATTTTAAATAAAGCCAGACAGTATAAATTCCATATTATAATACCTTCCTAAAAGTGATATGATTTCAAATAGATGTACAAATAACAATGTTATTAAGGAATATATCAAGCAACATGCTTTATTTTTGAACTGTCATCTCAGTTTAGTGATTACCCTGATTTTTTGATATTATCTTAAAATGTCATCCTGTGTTTTCCCATGTCATTTCATGTTTTCTCGTTTAAGGGCAGAGAGTATTCTCTGAATTGCATTAAGTATATTAAAATATACAACAGATATTGATCTTTGGGATTGTTATGCATTTATTGTTGCAAAGACTGTTAAGCAGTGCTGTTAAATATGGCTTTGCTTTTTTTCTTCTCAAGTTTAACCATTTCTTTCTCTCAAAGGGAATTTCAGTTATTCCTTAAATGAATCTATCTGGTTTTTTAGAGCAGTTGTAAGAGATATTGATCCTTTCATCACAATGTCCTTTGAAGTTTGCCTATCAATCTCTTTGCTAGCAGGTTATTTTTAAAATGGTCACATCTAAAAGAAAAGAAGCGACTGAGTCAGCTAAAGCTGCAAAGCTTTCTCCAAGGATATGAAAGCAAAAATGTCCTCTGTTGTACATTTTGTAATTGAAAGGAAGACCTAAGGATCTGTGCTTCCCTCCCTCCTTGCAGTAACATTTGCCATTAGATAATGTTCACCATTCACTTTCTGGAAACTTTGTGATTATATGCATTGTTTCAGAATAAATGCACATTGTCACAGCTTATATGACTGAATTCATGGTCATATGTTCACCTTGCAAACAATCACATTGCCCCTCTGGGGGATATCAGTTAATTAACAGAGGAAGGATATAGGTTGGTATATCTTTAATGCCACCTGGAATACTTCCTTCCCAATTCTGGTGCTATAATATTGACATCTACATAACAAAAGAAGACTCAGTTGTGTTCTTTGTTTTTGTTTTTATTATAAAGAAAAATATCTGTGCCTTACATATTTGGATTTTAATCAGAACGCTTAACTTTCCGTGCAGATTTTCTAAGTTTATGATTACACATACTTGGAAATCTTAGTTCACTAATCTAGGTTAAGGTGATGCAGATGGGCATGGTTTTGTCAATTCATTGATACTCTGCATGCTCTAAACAAGTGTATCAGCCAGGGAAAGGCCCATATTCTCAGTGCAAAATCTGATGAGGAGGACAGACAGCTGTACAGAGCAGCCTCTATATGGTATGGCATCATTTGGCCTCAGACTGTGACACTTCTTTCTCAACATGACGTTTCTGTGTTCACTTAAGCATGGATGGAGAGATTGGAGAATTGCATACTGTATCTTAAGTGTTACCACCTGGAAGTGGCATTTGTCACTGCAGCTCACAGTTTATGGCCCAAAGGGAGTCACCTTGCTAATTTTGGGGGAAGAATTATCACTCTGCCATGTACGTAGGAAGGAGACAAGAAGTAGAAATATCAAAAAGCTCTAGTAGTATCTATCACAATATGCTTTTAGCAAGGACTGAACATGGTTTTCTTTTTCCAAAGCTATATTTTTGTCTGAGACAAAAGAGTTCAGCAAGTAAATAGGCTCATGTGTATTAACCTGCCAACAGAAATAAAAGTTCCTGCTTTCTGGGAAATCTTTATTGCTGCCTATTTAAAAATAACAAATCTTTTGCTGACTTCTCATCCATTTTTAGTTAAAAAACAATGAAATTATTCTTAATAAAGCTATACAATCAGAACAGTACCTCAGATTACATCATTATTAACAATATTGTACATGATTTTATTTGATGTTCTACTTGGATTGTGGAATAAAATATCTTGTTTTTCAAAGGATATTTTAAAATATAAATCTGCTATGATGAAACACAAATATTTCTAGGATTTTCCCCCTGTGTAGACATAATTCAAAAGGAATGGCTATGTCTTTTGGGTGCTGAGCAACCTTCCACAGCCTATCCATTGTCAGGCTCGTCACCCTGCATCTATTCTGTGGGGAGCTACAACTTACCTTTCAAGTTTTAGACATTATTGCTTTTGTGAAACCTTACTCTCAGGACTCGCACAATTTTTGTAACACTTTTTGCAGTCTTTTTTATAGTACTGGACATATTGCATTGAAACTCTTCTCCTCCTTTGGGATGGGAAGGATCACGCTGCCTTGATAACCTGGTACTGCCTTGTGTGTGCTAGCTAATCAGACGTTTGGTGCATATTTGAATGAGTCCTTGTTGGGGAAGCATACATGGATTTGGTTGGAGAGTGCTTGTGAAGGAGTGGGTTTCTGAGAAAAGAAAGAGACCAGGGCCCCAACGTGTTTTTATCATTACATCATAGCAATTGGCAGGAGGATAGGGCAACCTGCAGCTGGAGCTGGCTCACGCCTGACAGTATACGTAGGAAGAAGTGGCTTTATTCTGTGTGTCAGTGTGAACAATTACTTAATATGTTGCCATTCATATTGACAATAGAATACTTCTGAGTCTCTCTTCTCAAAACTACTGAGTCTAATGTTCTGAGTGCAGCTCTGGCTGCTCCTCATTATAGAAATCCCTGTAATAAGCTCAAGAGCTCCACGAAGACAGGGCCTGTATCTGTCTTGTTCACTGAGGCACCTTGCACCTAACCCACTTAGGCAACCAAATTGAAATAATTGGATAAAGGAAGACATGAAAGAGGACCTGATTCTGTGGAAACGAAATCAAGTCAAGGCTTAGCAAATGTTTTTGTGTTGTGTTTCACTGGCTTTCCCTGATTCCTGCCTATAAGTCCCTTCAGAACACTGCAGTTGTTCATTGGCCTAATCCCCATCTCCTCCCAGAACATTCCCCAAGCCCCACTGACCACCACCCCTCATTCTTCCATTATCTCTCGTCTTCTTTTATAGTAAGCTACCAAATGTGATCATAATCTTGAATGTACTTGTCAGTGTCTTATATTAGACCTAAGCATCTGAGGACAGGACATATGTCTTGCCATCTTACAACCTCTAGTATTAACCCAGGAATTGGCAAGTAATAGACATTTAATAAATGTTTGATAAATAAATGGCCTTTTAAATAAACATTAGTGAGTCATTTCTCTGTTGGCCTAGCCCCTTCCTTTCATGGAATATGCCCTTCTTGATAAATTGTAGTGGCTCATGGCCTTTTCCTTTGGAGAATGAATAAATTCCTTCAAAAATTTAAGGTCAATTTTAAAATTTTTTTATATTTGCAGCTTTATGAATAACTCACTAGCTGTGGAATTAAAATTTATGCTGTTTCTTTATGTAATGTTATAAAAATAAGTTGAGACATAATGAAAAGCAATGATGGTTTAATGATATGCTTTTCTATACGAAAACTTATATCCAAGAAATGAGATGGTTAAGTGAAATCGATTGTGATAGAAACAAAGATATTAATATCTATAGTTACTGCTATGTTTTCCTAAAGTTTTTAAGTAAAGTTTATAAGTCTGTAAGATAAAATGGATCATTTGAATACCTATTCATTTGGATTAAGACAAGTATTTCTTTATATTGCCTCTCTGAGAAGCATACAAAAGAAAAAAAGCATTTAAATTTAAATCATACCATTACTATAATCTTGTGGTCTATGGAGTTAAATAAAGGAAATCTTAGTTGAGATTTGTTAATGTGTTGTCAGACTTGTAGCTTATAAGACCACAGTATTTTTGCACATAGAGGTATACAACACATATTTCTTAAATGATTTACTCTGTTGTGTTGGCTTTTGGAAAGCTGAGCTTCTAAATGCTTTAATACTTTCAGACTGTATATACATATTCTTGGAAATGTTAGCAAGCTATTATAAAATTATGATATAAAATCTTGTCAAAGTAATTTATATTCAGGAAATGACTAGAGGAAAAGGATGTTTCTATATTTTGGTGTTTAAAATTAAGCCCAACTCATTTGTTTTTTCATTTATTTGAATATTTTCAAAATTCACCCTATACCTACTCCTGGGCTAGATTTGGGTTTTCAAATGAACATGACAGGAGAAAGGAACTTAGATTTGTGAAAAACCTACCATATGTTGGCCTCTCTGTTAAGTACTTTGCTAATCTGATTAATTTAATTGTCATAACATTTTAGAGTCTGATTCTGTTTACTTATGCTAAGCTAACTAACAACCTCATACCTCTGTGACTTATAAGACCAAATGTTTATTTGTTGCTCATGTTAAATGGAAACTGCAGAGGCTATGGATTAATTAAGGCTCTTCTCTGGGTGCTTTCTTGATTCTGAGACCTAGGCTGAAAAAGAACCTTCACCTGGTATAAGTCTTTCTTGTGGCTGGAAAAAATTGCTGTGCCCAAGGCAAGCAATGGCTTTTAATGCATTTGCTCAGATGGAACATAAGCTACTTCTGCTTACTTTCAGTTGGTTATGTGGACAACTTCAAGATCTATGGAGTTGAGAAGCATGATTCTCAAATGGGTGCACTATAAATCTCACAGGAATGGCCAGGCATGTGTACTATTGTTACAGAAAAGGAAAGTGTCTAGTTGGAAGAAGTGACATAGCCTACCACAGTATACCATTCTGTTTTACAAAGGAGCAAAGTAAAATCAGAGTGGTAAAGTATTTTACTTAATATCACATAGCTAGTGAGTGTCAAAGGCAAGATGTGAACTCAGTTTTCTGTGATTCTATCTTTCATTTATTAACAGTTCAATGTGCTGACATTGATGATGTTTCAATGTCAATAAGCATTTGTTTAACACACATGATTATAATTATGCTGGAGGCTGAGGGTAAGGGGGTTAGGGGGTGGTCTTGGTCTTATGGAAGATATCAATATGTAAACATAAAATATAACACAGTAAATTACATGCTACCATTTAGTGCAATCATTTGAAAATGTTATATGAGCAGCTGCAATGTTCCACAAACCTGTACCGCTACAATAATATATTGAATACATAATGGGGGACAGAAAAGATGAAATCAATGTGCCTGTGTATGTGGGGGGAGGTAACATGAGGTCTGGCTGCCTGGTTGGGGGAAGGAGGGAGTGGTCTGGAAAAGCTTGGCTTCAGGAGCTGCGTAGGCAGGATTTTAAAGGATAATTACATTGGATTCTATCCATCAGATGAGGGCACAAATGAAACAGAAATGATACTGACAACAGGATGTACCTTATAGGCAATGTCAAGAAGTTTTGATCTTATCTGACAGTACTGGGGAGCCATTGAAGGATATAAAACTTGGGGAAGATAGTGTAAGATGTGATTCTATAAATGTCAATGGGCAGCAAAAGAGACCAGAGGATGGCTTAGATGAGCAAGGGGATCAGCTAGAAAGCATTGTTATCGTTCAGGAGAGTCATTACAAATGTCTGAATCAAGGTAGTGACAATTAAAAATGGATCTCAGATGTGTTTTAGGATGTATCTCAGATGTGTTTTAGGAAATAAAATTTAAAGTTACAACTCAGTGAATGATTGAATTATGGATGTGTAGGATGAGCAGAAAGATTGGGAGATAACAGTAGCTATAGTGCAGAATCTACAGATTAGCTGTGGCCCATTCCATACTCTGGTCATAGTGACAGGTGTCTAAAATAACTCTATTGTCCTTTAAATTCCCCCTGGTGTGTGTGTGTGTGTGTGTGTGTGTGTGTGTGTGTGTGTGTGCATGCACATGTGTGCACATGTGTATAGTAAATATACAGTATAGTCGATCATTCACATTTCCTTCTTCACACCCTTCTGCAGCTCACACATGGTCCAGAACCCTTGCTTATCATGGTGTGAAGCTAAATAGCCCTGATGCTCAAAGAAGTGACCCTCTTGGGGGAAATATTTGCAGCAATTCTATTGTTATACTCCTCTTATAAAGTAAAACACATACTTAGGCTTCTTTTGCCTTGATACAATGAAGTGGCTTGGAAATACACCAGAGAATTAGATGGAAGTGATTCTTCTGGAATTGCACCATTATTCTTTGGCATTTATTAAAATTATATTAAAGTAAAAAATTCAGTTCTCTCAAATATGTGTAGTGTGCAATAATGAACTTCGTTTTATTATTTTTTTAATAAATCTTTTCTCCCTCTCACTTTCTTCTTTTCTTTTAAAAATTAGAATCAACCACAATACTAAGTAATAATATTGTTTTCCATAAGCACATATCAAGGGAACTCATATTATTGCTAGTGGCTAACTAGAGCACTTAGTTAAAATGATTTCAGGCAAAAATGAATGCTGTGGTCAGGTATGAGATTTCTACTCTGGATGTAGACGTGGGCATGGAAGCACATCTACTCCCATATTCCATTCCCAATGAAACTTTGAACTTGCCTGGGTTATCATCCTCATACTCCCAGTCTGAAGTATGTCAACATTTAGGATCAAAATGTATACACTAAAGATTTATAAGGACATGGTGGCTAGCAATCTCCTTACACACCATTAGAAAAAAAAGGCTATGTTATGATTAAGGCCAATTGAATGGTTTTATCTTTATTTCAAACAAAGTAAACTTATAAGATAACCAGAATTCTGACTTGGATTTTATTTAAGCCCATTATCATGAGATAGTCACATTTATCGTAAGATAGTAGGTAGAAGTCTCATTTATTCTTGCTACAAGCAGTTACAAAGAGCTGTCTTAGTCTATTCAGGCTGCTGTAACAAAATACCACAAACTAGGTGGCTTAAACAACAAACATTTATTTCTCACGGTTCTAGAGGCTGTGAAGTCCAAGATCAAGGCAATAGCAGATTCTTTGTCTAGTGAGGAATTGCTTCTTGGTTCATAGATGGCCATCTTTTCACTGTGTTCTCAAATGGCAGGAGAGCTCTCTGTGGTCTCTTTTAGAAGGTTACTAATCTCATCATGAGGATTCCACCCTCACGACCTATTCACCTTCCAAAGTCCCCACTCTTTAATACCATTACATTAGGGGTTAGGATTTCAACATGATTTTGAGGAGACAAAAAGATCAGGCTATCACAAATATAGAGGACAATCTAGAGATGGCCAGAAGGGAATGGTGTTGGGAGGCTGAGAGAAAGGGGTAAAGGGTTAAAGAAGTACAGATTAGTAGTTGATAGATGGTTATGGGGATGGGGAGGGTGGCATAGGGAATGCAATTAGCATTAATGCAATGGCTGGATGGAGAGCCGGAGGAGAGAAAGAGCAATCCGGGGGCTCATTTATAAACTATATAAATGTTTAACCATATACTGTATACTTGAAACTAATAATAAAAATTTTTAAAAAGAATATGCAATATGACAGTACTGATTAAATTTTAGTAATAAACTCTGATTTGTCATAAAAATATATACATAAATACATACACATATATAAAAAAAAACAATAATGCACATCTTATAAGAGCACAATATATATACCCTGAAGGTACACGTTAAAGATATTCAAATAACTATTCTACCAGATGAAGGTTGGAAAATGGGAACTGAAGGGAATTAAATAAAAAGAGAGAGGGGTCAGGGAGGAGAGAAATTTTTTTAAAAAATCAGTCTATAGCAAGTGCTTATAACTTCCACACAATCAGAAAAAAATAGATCTTATATCTGAGGCTTTTACATCTATGTGATATTATATAAACTTTATGCATTATATCAACTTATCTCATACAATTGATTAAATGTGTTGTTTTCTTTGATCTGCCAAAATACCTTTTTTATACCTGAAACACAGATTAAAAGCTAGAGATTAATACATAAACTTTTCTTTTAAAACATGGCTAGAAGAAAAGATGTTCTTATTTGTAATCTCCATCTTTGCTAAGTTGGGTCATTATGACTAATATAAACAGTGTTTGAGTTAATGAATGATAAAGATCAGGTATTACAGAGAATGGTGCATTTTTTAACTTAAAACCTGAATCTCCAGGTGATTATTTTGGCACCTTGCTCTATACAAAATTAGAGGTAAAGCAGGAATGTTTTAAATTTCATTAGTGATATGACCAAATGAAATGTGTAATATATCACTTAATGATTTCAAGTCCTGATGTAGACAGCATAATGAATAATAGACAGGAAACTCATGCTGTTTGATACGGAGGTAATATTAGGATGTTGAGTCTATAAAATGATATGTTTTGGAGAATTGTGCTAGTGGTCAAATATAAGTACAGTGTTCAGATTTCTTAGTCGTTCTGCATCTTATCTATGAATCTGAAATTAGCTCTCTCATAGCTATATTTCTTTTCCATAACTCAGCCAATTAAACACCTTAGCTAGGGGCCAAAATATTTCTTGGATGAAGTGACAGTTTCTATTAGGCATATTTCACAGATACTATTTGAGTTTTCCATCAGGATCTTTGGAAATGCATCATCCTAGATGAACAACGTGAAAATAATTCCTTTTCAGCTCTTTTTTTTCCCCTGATATATCTCTTCACACAAACACAGACACATAAATCTGTCTAAATTTGCACAGAATATTTGAAGTAGCAATTACAGTATTGCACCATTTTCTATAGCATAGTAGTTTCACTCACATAGATAATTGTAAATGAAGATGCAGAGGTTACGTAACTTCTTTACACATGAGCATGTGGTAGTGAGGTTTTTCTGATTTAAGGCCCATGTTCCTTCTCTTTGCTAACTTCTGCAGACATCTTAAAAGCCTTCTTATACACCAGGTGCAGTCCTGTTGCCATAGTGGTGATTCTGCAAAAATATCATTGGCTGTGTTCTTTGCCTCCTTGTCTTTCTTGGTCTCAGTTTCCTATACCCTTTGTTGTTAGGGAGACCCAGAGAAGCTTCTATCAGGCAGGACTTGCAAGCTTCATATGCCTGTGTAAACCTTTTCTTCTGGCCCTCCTCTTGGCTCACTCCTGTATTGCACTGATTTACACATATTAGAGAAACTTTTCTTTCTCTGAAAGGCTCTTATGTGTAATCCCTCCTTGCAACACACTTCTTACGATAATTACTTAAGGATAGATCTATCTTACTATTCCTTGGGAATGAGAAATGGCCTTCTGCCTTATACTACTGTCCTTTTACAATTTTTCCATATTTCCTTCATGCTAGACAGGAAAACTATATTTACTGAAACACAGTTATAATGAAATCATTTATTTGTCTACTGAATTAATTTCTAAGTTCTCAACCTAATATTAAAAATTGTTCCAAATTCATTTCCCATCCATATTTCCAGTCAAATTTCCTCTTACTAATTTCTTCTGCACACATTTTAAATTTATTGATAATTCTAGTCTGAATTCACCCCCACTGTTTCTAGCCTCTATTTTTATTTAGAATATACATTGTGTCATATCTTATGGTCAAAATCTTGCCATTTATAGGCATCTTTGTTGTTTTACTTTACCCTCTGCTGATGCCTCTCTGTCCTGATTTTACATATGTGTATGTGTATATGGTTTCTCTTAGGTAAAAACTTTTACCTTTTAGATAGTATTCATGCCAGAAAGGAGTACTTACTATATTCATGACTAAGGGCTGAGCATGATGCCTTATGTAAAACAGACACAAAATAACATTTGTTGCACTGAATTTCATGAACAGTTTGTAAGCTAGAACTTTATTTAAAATAATGTTTCACCTGCATAACTAAGAAAGACTTGCAGAATTTGTGTCAACCTACCTGAATATTATTCTGTAGCAAGGAAAGCTTTAAAAACAGAATATTTTGTGAAGACTGAGATTATTCTCTTCCTATGGAAGAGGAAGAGTACTTTAGACATACTTTAAACCATTTTATTATATAAAAGAGTTGTTGCTCACAGTTCAGAAGGCCACATAAAGTAATTACAATTTGTTGGTAACACAGATTGTATTTTTCTTTGACAATAAGAGTACCATTTCAGAAGTCATCCATTTAAACACAATGAAACATATTTAAAGTCATTGGTGATGGAGAAAATAAATGAATACTATTCTGGTAGCAAACACGTATCAACAATCATGGCTGTCAGAGTAAGCAGCAATACTGAGCAGTTTTAGTTTTTCACACGAGGATCTCAACCTCCTGAGAGGTTGACAAGATTTTTTTTTCCTGCAGAAATAGTTCAGAAGGCCACACCAGAAAAGCAGATAACTCTCTGAAACCTGGTCCTCCATGACTCTTTGTGGCACAGTAGGTGATGAACAAAAAGAAACAATATGAATGGTCTCTTTAAGCATGAGGTAGAGGCATTAATACAGCAGAGCAGTTAACTAGCATCATATATTTCTGCCCTCATCTCTTGAGCAATAAAACACCTGAGAGGGTGTCATGCACAAAGGAAATAGAAAATGCTGACCAATTAATGAGTCAATAGCACAGGGAAGTGTGCACATTAAACGAGAGAAGTTAGAGAAGCCTCAGAGAATGCTTCAAATGGCTTGCACCGGATGCTGTTCATCGACTTGCTTTCCATAAACAGGGAGGAAATTGTTTTCACTTGCTCATCATGAGAAATGTTTGGGTTTGAATTCTCTGCACTCTGCTCTGACTGGTGAAATATATTTACTTAAAATCCACAAAGATAATTGAATTCCATGCTGGAATGAATGTAATTTCAGTGTATTTGTTAATGTTTTGTATCAGAACAGTGATGGATGTAGAGTGCCTTCTGGAGAGGATATGAAAACCCTTAGCAATCTGGAGCTGAATTCTCAGACTTTGCTCTCAATGTTAGGTGGTCACCAGCACTTTCCAGAAAACAGGTGTTTAACTTCTTGAAAAAATGGTAGTAAGCTATGAATGTTGTTCTGTTTGACTCATTTATTACTAGGATACATAGGCTGGGTGGTTAATGTTTCTCTCCAGCACCACTTCTTACCCTCAGGAATGCTGGCATATTTTACAAATCATTCACACATTACCATGATTACTTTTAGAGAAGAACCCTCCCCCATAAATAAATAAATAAATAAACAAACAAACAAACAAACCAAATAAACTCATCTGCTTCTGAGAGGCATCTGGTGAGATAAACCTATGGGTCAAAGGGAGCATACTCATTCCAGTGAGTAATGCTTAGGTTTGTTTCTTACTCTAACCATCTGAGTTAGGCACCCCACAATTTCCAGTCCCATTCAGACCTTGGCTCTGCACATGTATTTGACCAACAGCACCATTTGTCCCTGGTACCCTGTCCTGTTGGTAGCTCTGAAGTGGAAGCTGAGTAGCCTCAGAGGGTCATTGGCTTTCTCTACTAAATAAGCCAGGAGTAGCCCTGAACTGGTGGCTTATAAGTATCTGAAGGACACAAGCTTTCTCTGGGCAAATAACATCTTACTGAGGCTTCACAGGGTGGAGAAAACAGGTAGAAGCATGGGCCAAACTTTTCTCTATTAGAGAATTTCCTCTCAGTGAAAAGGGACTGTGAAATTTACAGACATATGACATTAAAATACCTGTGTACCAGGAGGCAACTTTAAGGCCAGCACAGTGCCTAGTACTTTGTATGCACTCAAAAAATATTTAATTGAAGAGCTTGTTAAACTGTGTGGCAAGGGGGTGCTTCCATAGTGTAGTGGTTAGCATGTCTGCTTTACATGCAGAAGGTCCTGGGTTCACGACTCAGGTGGAGCCAGGGACCATATCCTGGGTGCAGCAGGCCTCAGATGTACCAGGCCCTGGATGCACACTATGAGCATGTGGGAGGAGATGCCCCACCTTCAGAGATCCAGTCCTTAAGGGGAAATGGCAGCATCCATAGGTCAGGGGTGGAAGAGTTGGGGGGGGTTGGTATAAAAGAGGGGGAAAATGAGAACTTCATTACAGTATAAACAGCTGTTATTGACATTCAGTTCCATTCAATTTATCAAGTATAAAAAAAATGATTTCTAGTACCATTCAATAACGAGGTACTTAGTAAGTAAATAAATACCTCATACCCAGTATTGAAGTAGGCATAAAGAGGTTGGGAAAGAAGCATAAGGAATGGCCTCATCCTGAATTGCTCACCTGTTCTCAAGTAGACACCCCAAAGCTCAATATCAACATGAACAGTATTTGTGTTAGTTACCAAGAAACCCAAGAGACTGTAGGTATGGACAGGAAGGGAGAGACCTAATATGGAAAGCTGGTTTCATCTTGGTGAATCAAAATGGTTTAGTATTTGCACTGAAGGAGGAGAAAGTTTGTGAGAGACAGTGACAGGAGCAAGGAGTGAGGTGGGTATGACCGCCAAGAACCTCACTGAGAAATCTGGCTTGGCTAGAGCAGAAAAGGCTTGTATTCTGAAACTAAAAGAGAAAGACACACTGTTCAAATTTCTAGGCATGCAAATTTCAACTCACTTTAAGGATATTTACTTTGTTTGTTTATATTTTAAAAAGTGAATCTTTGTTTAGAAGAAAGTCCTTTAATATCCTAGCCATTATCTCATAAATCAGTAAGTTTGTAATAGGTCTTGAACTATTAAAACATAATTTCCCAGAATTTCCAGCAAAGAGATTCACAAAAGAAACTGTTTCTCTGCATCTAGCATTGTTATTTTTATCCTCGTCATAAATTTTTCTACTAGGGAAAGTCCCTGGGAGAAGAAGCCCAGGAGTCAGCTTCTGTGGAAATATCGTAATGAAATGTTCAAGGACCTTTGGGACCATCTTTCTTTCTGAATGTTGAGATGTCATAGAACTATGTCTACCATTTAGTACTTCAATAGTTACATATTTACAGATGCAACTTGTTTCACACATGATACTTGTGTTGTTTCTTCATACACTGCTTGAGATTTTGATTCTCCTCTCTAGCCTTCTCCATCCATCTAGACTGCCTTTGTCATTTTTTACTTCATTACTACAGGGCTCCCTCAATCTCAATCTCTCTCTCTCTCTCTCTCTCTCTCTCTCTCTCTCTCTCATCAACTTTATTGAGGTATAATTTACATTCATTGAAATTCTCCCCATTTGTGTAAATTTGTGAGTTTGACAAACATAGGTAGTCATATAACCACCACCATGTTTCAGATATATATATAGTCACCATTCTAAAGTCTCTGCCCTTTCATAATCAATCTCTTCTTTACTTCCCCAGCCTCAGGCAACCACTGATCTGATTTTTGTCTCTATGATATTATCTCTTCCAAGTTGTCATGTGAATGAACTCATAGACTATGTAGCCTTTTGTATCTGGCTTCTTTCACTTAGCATGATGCTTTTTTTTTAAGGTTTATCCATAGAGTAGAAAGTATCCCTACTTTTTAAATTAGTTATAATATTTTTACTTTTCAGTGATAATTGACATACAATACTGTATTAGTTTCAGGTGTACAACGTAGTAATTAGACACTTAATTTAACTCACAAAGTGATCACCCCAATATATCTAGTGCCACTCTGACACCCTACATAGTTATTACAATATTATTGGCTATATTTCTTATGCTATACTTTCTTTCTCAATGACTATTTTGTAACTACCAATTTGCACTTCTTAATCCTTTTCCCTTTTATCACCAAACTCCCAACCTCCCTCCAATCTGGTAACCCTCAAAATGTTCTCTGTATCTATGAGTTTGTTTCTGCCTTTTTTGTTTGTTTATTTTGTTCTTAGATTCCACATATACATGCAATCATATGGCATTTGTCTTTCTCTATCTGAATTACTCCACTCAGCATACTACCCTCTAGGTCCATCATGAAATATTTTTTCCATCCCATTACTTTTAGTCTGTGTATGTCCTTTAATCTGAAGTGAGTCTCTTGTAGGCAGTATATGTAAGGGTCTTGTTTTCTTATCTATTAAGCCATCCTATGTTTTGATGGGAACATTTAATTCTTTTTTATTTGAAGTACTCATTGATAGATATGTATTTATTGCCACTCTTTATTTAGATTTTTGATACATATATTTTTCTTCTTCTTAAAGAAGTCCCTTCAAAATTTTTTATTGCTTGGTGATGAATTTCATTAGCTTTTCCTTCTCTGGAAAACTCTTTATCTGTCCTTTGAGTCTAAATGATAATTTTGCTGGGTAATCATGTCATCATGTTTGTAGGTCTTAGGTTTTCATCCCTTTAAATATTTTGTGCCAAGACCTCTGGCCTATAAGTTTCTGCTGAGAAATAGTCTGACAGTCTTATGGGCATTCCCTTGTATATAACTAATTCCTTTTCTCTTGATGTTTTTAAGATTCTCTCTTTGAATTTAACCTTTGGTATTTTAATTATGATGTGTCTTGGTGTGGGCCTTTTTTGGATTCTCTGATTTTCCTGGAGTTGTATGTCTATTTCCTTCACCAGGTTAGGGAAGTTTTTGTCATTTTCCTTCAAACAAGTTTTCAATTTCTTGCTCTCTCAGTTCTTCTGATACACCTATGATGCAAATATTGTTATACTTGATGTTATCTCAGAGGCTTCTTAAACTCTCTTAATGTTTTTGGATTCTTTTTTTCCTGTTGCTATTCTAATTGGTAGTCCACTGCTACCCTACCTCTATGTCACTGATGTGATCCTCTATTTCATCCACTCTGTTGATTCCCTCTAATGAACTCTTCATCTCAGATATTGTATTCTTCATTTCTGACTGGCTCCCTATAATTATGTTTTTCATCTCTATTTTTATGTTTTTTTATCTCTTTGTTAGAGTTGTCACTGGGTTCATCTACTCTTCCTCTAAGTTCCATGAGCATCCTTATAACCAGTGTTTTGAACATTGTATCTGGTATATTGCTTGTCTCCTTTTGGTGAATTCTTTTCCTGAAGCTTTGTTCTGTTCTTTCATGTGGGACATGCTTCTTTGCCCATTTTGGCTGCCTCTCTGTGTCTGTTCCTATGTATTAGGTAGGGCTCCTAAGTCTCCCGGTCTTAGTGGAGTGGCTTTAAATATTAGGTGTGCTGTGGGGCCCCTCGGCATAGACCTGGGAGAGGTCCAGCTGCAGACCAAGTTCATTTGCAGCCTGTGTACCTCTGGGGCCACAGCTTTTCCTTCCTCAGTGGTAAGAATCACCGAGCCATCCACACATGGCTGCCACCTGTGCAAGGCTTATAGGTGCCTTGAGGTGCCAAGCCAGAAACTGAGGCTAGCTGCCACTGGTGCAGGGCTTGGGGCTGCTCAGCAAGAGGTGCTGAGGCCAGATGCTGCTTCTTTGGGTTTTATGAGCCTTTGAGAGATTTTATGAAAGTTTGCAGCAGGGGTCAAGACAACCCATTTGTATGGAATAAATCACGGGAGGTGGCTTGGATGGGCCCACAAGTTGCGAGAGGTGGAGTCTCAGGGAATCCCCAGGACAGAGTGACCAGTGTTATCCAGGCTGATGGCACCTGGGTCTGTAGGCTGGGAGTGGGGAAGGCTCAACAAAGGAACAATGGCTTCTACCTGCACCTATGTCTGGGAGCAGGCCACCCCTCCAACCCTTACCCAGAAGCGCAACAACTCAGCACCTCCCTGTATGTCCCTGGCACCCCTGGAACAGCTGGTCTAGTGCTGGAGCTCAGAGCAAGCGAGTTTGTCTGAGTAAGGCCAGATGTCAGCCCTTTAAGAAGAAGGTCTCTGCTTCCCACAGCCCTCTGTCTCACTCAGCTGCAATGTCCACTATTTTTCACAGCCAGAGATTGTAGGGACTTCTCTGCCCAAAACTGGAAACCTGAGCTAGGGAGCTCAGTGTGTGACTGGGAACCCTCACTCTTCAGGTGGGGAAGGTGGTTCTGCAGCCAATATAGCCTTCTCCATTCTCGATTGCCTCACACGGTTGTGGGACCAGGCTATTTCACATCTCTGTCTCTCCTATTGTTTTGAGGTGACCTGTTATTCGAGGTGACCTAGTTGTAGGGCTTCTGTTCCGTCAGACTTCAGGTGAATCTGCGTACTGGTTGCTCTGTAGTTTTGATGTAATTTGGGTGTGGTTGCTAGAGGGGGCATGCACTGCCTCTACCTTCTACGCCATCTTGAATCCTCCCCTACTTATTTTCTTTTATTGCTAATGGTATTTCATTGTATAAATGGCCACAATTATCCATTAATCAGTTGGTAGATATTTGAGTTATTTAAAATGTTTAGTGATTATCAATAAAGCTGCTGCAAACATTTGTGTATGGGTCTTTGTGTGGATGTATAATTTTGATTTTTTTACTCCAGGAGTCTCTTATTGAGTATTCTGCCTTCAGTCTACCTGCCAATTAATAATCCTGCATTACTCAAAATGACTACTGAACAAAGTAAATTTACAAATTTATCTTTTCATCTTTTGGATTTATCTGACCTGAACTCACCTGGTAGCTGAAGGGAGACTGTCACAGTTCATATAAATTGTCCGAGGTGTGTGTATTGGGATGGGACCACTTCCCTAGTGCCTGCTGCTAATAATACATCATATACTAAGAGGCATCTTTCTGAAAAGTATGAATTTTGAAATACATTTGGCTCTAAGAGATTTAGAGAAAGGATTTGTTTTCTCATTATCTCTACTCAACACAACTACCCTACCTTTTTGATAGAATAGAGTTGTACTAGAGACTGATTTTCAATCACTTTTTACTATGACTATACAAGTATGCTTTATGTCATGAATACAACACAAATATATACAGTTTGAAAGAACAATAGGTACTCTTACTGCATGAAGTGCATTACTATATTTTTGTTCAGTTTTGTCCTATGTTTCATGAAAAAGAAAATGCTGGTGGGTGGCCACTAAATTTATTTTATAATGAAGTAATTAGTCATGACCTATAGTTAGAAAAACATTTGAACTGCAGGGTAATGCTCAGCATGATGTATAAGTAAGCAAGGAAGCAGATTACAAATTTATCGCTGTTTTAGCTGCTTACTGTGAGTCATTCCTTGCAACGATGACAAATGTTATCTTTCATGACTGTTATTTCACCTTGACAAATGAGAGCTGCTGCACCTCAGAAATGTGTGTGTGGATTAAATCATAGTCCTCACACTTCAGACCAAGCAAATGGAGACCCCAAGATCATGTGTCTTCCAATAACATGGAGTAAATCAACAACCTCCAGAGTGTGGACTGTAGTTTAGACAGAGTAGATTTTACTGGCTTCCCATTTTGCAATAATTCACAAGAACTTTGCAAGTCAATTAGAGAATTACAATTGGAGTGTGTTATTTGGGGGTTTTATAGGGGAGCAGATTTACTCTGTTATGAGGTAAAGCATTAATTTCAAATATGGAATCCACAGAACAAAATAAATGGCAAAACAAAACAGAAATAGACTCATCAATATGGAGAATAAACTGATGATTGCCAGATGGGATGAGGCTTGGGGGCTAGGTAAAAAAGGCATAGGGATTAAGAGGTACAAATTGGTAGACTACAAAATAGTCATGAGATGTAAAGTATGGCATAAGAAATATGGTCAATAACCTTGTAATAACTATGTGTGGTTTCAGATGGATACTAGACTAATAGAGGGATCACTTTGTAAATTACATAAATTGTGTCTAACCACTATGCTGTACATCTGAAACTAATATAAAATATTAATGTCAACTGTAATTGAAAAATAAAAATTAAGAAATATTAAAATAAGAATTTATTTCAGGAACTAGACTATTCATAAGTGAGGGCAGTGATGGGGACATGATGGACTGGCAGTGAACCAGTCAGTCCATTCAGAAACACAGGCCCATCTAGGAGTTGAAGTGGCATCCTGATGGCAGGGCTGGTGGAAAGGCCTCAGGGAAGTTCTGTCTCAGTCTGTGCAGCTACCACTCCTCTGAGTCTGTAGCTGAACATCAGGTACTGGGCCTCATGGCTGTGGCCCAGGGACCAGCTCTCAGGAGGAGGGCCGAGCAAAGCATGGAAGAGAACCAGAATGAGTAGAAAGTGCCCAGCATCTCTTCCTTACTCCATAACTACATCCAACTATGAAAATACCTTCAGAAACATTGGTCCTGCTGCACTTGTACCTTCCAAGTCATGCACAGATGTCTCTTTGGGCATTTGTAATTCAGAACCCTTGCAACCACTTTAATCAAGTTGATATAGCACAACCTAGCACATAGATGGTTACTCTAAACTGCTGATTATTATTCTATATGCCCTTAAACTTTGTCTTTGAAAACTTTTTTTAAATGCTAATGGTTAATCTCTTGAATCTTCAAAGATATTATAGTCAAATTTTATAGTTCAGAGGGGTAAAGCATTTGGTCCAAAGCCTGAAGATAATTCATTGTCAAAACAAAAGAGATTTCTGAGTTTAATTTCATCAAACTACTATGACTTCTTTTAAATAGTCTTTGGTTCAGATTAATTTGGCTGCTATTTTCCTTAACCATTTCCTTAGTGGTACTTTATTCAATAGACAGGTCACAGATTGGTGGAAGGGGGAATGAGAATACTTGGAAGGAATGCAAAGTTGAATTTGGAACCTAGAACATTGCAGGTGACAGAAGTACCTGTGCACATATGGGCTTACTGGAGTGTATTCTCATCTCTCTTTCCTGCCACCTCTTTTTAAATCTCCCTATTATCAAGAATTAGTGAGACTCTTTCCCAATCTTTTCTTGACCCTTCATTTTTTTTCCTTCCCTTTCCCTTCAAGCATCTACATCTGCTGTCCACAAAGTGTTTAAGCTAGGAGTTGAAATGCCACCTTTGAGTGCTGGCTGCAGCAGCATGCTAGGGAAGGATCACATGGAGCCATTAGTGGGAATGTCCCAGTGTGAGAAAATGACCATGTATTGAGGATTTCAGAAGTGGCGGGTGTATGAGGCAGCTGACATGGTTTGGGAATTAGTTACATTAAACAAAAAATTGATTAGACATATAACTAAGTATATTAAGGATATGGGTGCCAAGATTTTTACTATCTGAGCAAAGATTTATTAACATGGAAATCAGAGATTAAAAATTATCCAGAGATGTTAAATTGAGATGGAAAGTATCAGAAAGAACTCATGGGTTTTAAAAATATATATAATTATAAATGTACCTTTTGTGTGTGTTAAAAATTAATACAAGGTCCTGGCCCAAAAGGAAGATGAGACATCATCGACACATCTGGTGAAACAAGAATGGTGTCTGTGCATTTGATGACAATGTTATGTCAACACTGGTTTCCTGATTGGAAAAAATGCATGGTAGTTATGCAGGAGAGAGTTCTTATTTGGGGGAAGTATAGACTGGTGTGGAAGGAAGTGGTGAAACAAAATGAAAAATACTTTCTTGACTCATCGTACATAAATGCACAAAACACCATCAGCACACACTTTTTGTACCTAGACCAAGCTTGTACTTGCTTGATTTTATACATTCGGTGTGTATGTGTATGTTTTTGATCATTTTATCAGTCTTCCAGACTACTTGTTCTATTTATACATTCTCTCTTACTTAGGGTTTTCTTCAGACCTGGATTTATTCTCCACTGGATTCCTTGGACTTGACATTTTTTTTTCCACCCACATACTTGAATAGGAACAAACACTAGTTCTTTTTTTTTTATGCCATTCCATCATCCTGTCCACTCCTAAGTCCAGTTTCTGCTACTCACCCAAATTCGCATAGTGGGCCATGGAGCACAGTAAACATCTCAGTTTATCACACTTCTTCATAAAAGACATAACATTTTTTTCTTTTTATAATTTAGGAAACTCAGAAGTCAAATAACTTGCGATAGGTTCACCTCAAAGCACGCAGCCTATAAATATTGACCTTCAAATGCCTTGACACTGATATTTGAATGTCCAAATGACATTTAAGGCCCTCTCCTTCTGGCCCCTTTCAAACCTACTTCCTATCATTGATTCTTTTATATATCACAACAAAGTTAATTTGCTTATGATTCCCCCAGCAAGTCATGCTTTTTGTGATATCCTTCAAAACCCATCACAAACTTTGCCAACTGAGGGAACTGCCCCTATCACTTCCTTGACAAATAGAGTTAATAGTTCTCTGTTTTTGCTGAGCCTCCCATACATACATAACTTTGCCTTCACCTGTCTGCAGTAATTTATTTGCCTCATAGTGGCCTCTCCTATCATACAAGGACCTCATTATAAATAAGCATAGTGTCTTTCTCAGCACCGCCTGCCTAGTACCTGGCAATGTGCCTGAGAGCTGATAGATACTCATACATATTTATTGAATTAAATTAGCAAGACTGGGGTTCAATCTGAGGTCTTTAAGTACAAAGTTCATGCTGTTTTCTTTATTGTGTGCTATCTTCCAGTGGTGACACACAAAGCCTCTTGCTTTTTTCTGATTCAGTGTTTATGAAGAAGATAAACGTGCTACTCTGTTGCAGCTGTCCATTGTGTATCCGATTTTCTTTTTAACGAAATTAGTTCAGTTCATTTTTCCAAGCTATTCAGTACAGTCATTCAAGTAGGAGGGAACATCTGATGTGACCCATTGTGTTTATTCCCAGTGTGGTTTGAGGATGGAGATTTTTGTTTTGTTTTGCTTTGTTTTGTTTTCATGTTGTCTTTGTAACCCTACCTCCAGCAGAACCTGGTAGTTCACCAGTTAGATAGTATGACCAAAGTTTTGTCTTTAACTTGGAAGGCAGAATACTTTGGGACGTGCTTCTGGTGCTGCAGCTCTGTTTTTATGTATGTTATGATGCAGTTTTCTCTTTTCTTATGAATAAATGATTTGGAGACTACAAACAATGATCTATAGGAATTAGTGTTATGAGGAAGTATGAAATGTTCTTTGCAAACTCAGAACAAAATGTGTAAGAAAAAGACAAGTGCAAGAGGCAGGGCGAGTGCAGTTCCCAAAATAAAATAGAGGGAAATAAAGAGGGTCCTTGATTATCACTATTTCTGAAAACGATAAGCAAATATTTCTGAGGGGCTTTCACTGGGGCCTTTCCTTGGTGATAGCCTCATTGTGGTTACAAAATCAATAACGATGAAGCACATAAGATCTCTCAGATGCCTGGAGAATTTTACAAGAGGTAAGGCCAATGGATGGAACACCCTAACAACAGGTAGAGGAATTTGGATTTGATGTTATCAGTTTTAGGATATTTTCAAGAATCTTTTCCAAAACAGTCACATAGCAAAAGGAGTGAATTTAATTTTTACTGTTTTGGGATTTTGTTTATTTAAATTTTTATTTGTTTTAGAATTTTGATAGAAGCACTGGGATGCTGGTAAATGTTGAACCACCATCTCTGGGGAAAAAGTACCTGGTTTGCATCATCGGTCAACTTCTGATGTAAATACACCCACTGTGGTCAATTTCAAGCTAGTTATATATTGTCACTGAACACAGAGCTGGAACCAACCAGTTCCAACACATTCCTGAACAGCCTTGTGCACAAGGACAAATACATGATAGTCCCCTTAATCTTTTTCTTCCCTTTCCCTTCTCTACCTTTGTGAATACCTTCCATCAAAGGAAGGACCTTAGAACCCTCTTAAACGACCTTTAGCCTCATAAAGAACAAAGTGATAAGCCAGCAGTACACTGATATGAGAATGAAGATGGAAACTAATAACAATGAGATAAGTGAATTAAAATATTCAAGCAGAGTTTGAACTTTAAAGTACACAAATCCAGCCACTAATGTAAAAAAAAGTATCCTGAAAGTTCAGCACCAATTCATACCTTTAGGTAATTAGAAATTCACAATTAATTGCCATTTTAGTGGTAGAAATTCATGGAAATGAGCTAATTGTTTGGATTCTCTAATGCACCAACTGTGGATTTTCCTTGATTTAAATATTGAAAGTGATTTTCAATAAAGTTACATTTTTTTGAAGTATAAGGAAATCATAGCAAGATATAAGGCAAACAGGTCCTGGAACAAAGAGGGCCTCATATGCCATGCTCAGGAATATGGACCATTCCTGTAGGCTATGTGGTTAACATGCTTAACCTTATACCTAAAATTAAACTCTGGTAGCAAAGTGGAGACTTGATTGACACAAGAGAAAACCAGAGACAAAATAATAAGGATGCTTTTGCAGTAATCCAGAAGCCAGATCTGAGCTGGGTGTGGGTAGGGGGTGGTAAAGAGAAGGGTAGGTAGAGAAATATTATGGAGACAGAGTCTCCAGTTTTTTAGTGAGAGAATGAAAGGGTCCAGACTCTGTCTTGGTTGCTACATTGATGACAGAACTATTTTTTGAGGTTAGGAATATAGAAGGAAGAGATTTTGGAATGAAGATAACATTTACCTTTGAAAAGCTATGGGCTACTGAAGTGGAAACATCTAGTAGGAAATGGATATCTGCTACTGTCTACTTGGACTGGGTATGTAGATTGTAAATCATGTAGATGATAATTGGAGCCTTGGGGATGGAGCTATCATTCAAGTTTACCATGTAGAGTTTGCGGAAAAGTAAGAGAAGAGCAGAAACTTGCAAACTCATCAACATTTAAGGAGGTAGAGAGGAAGAGTGTGGTGGGCACAACCCAGCCCAGAATTTCCCAGAAATGTGAGTTTTCTAAGATATTCAGAGGCAGGTAGAGAACTAGACAAGAAAAGTGAGAAAACCAAGGAGAATATATTTAAGAACTAAAGGGGTAGATTTTGTTTGTCAAGTGCAGCACAGAGGTGGAGTATGATAGTTGGAATGGGTCATTTGGGCCTTGCAGTTGAGAGATTGCTTGTGACCCCTGACAGGGCATTTCCTGAGCAGTGTGAGCGAGGAAGTCTGGTGCAGTAAGTATTAGATGTGCAAGGTAAGGGCAGGTGAGGTGACTGTTGGTTGAGCTCAGAAAACAGCTCTGAACAGAAAGTGCTCTGCCCCTAACTGTGCAATTGATCCAGTCATTTAACCTTTGTCCTTGTTTGTTTACATAAAGATGAGAAAATAGACTAGACTATTTCTAGTTTTCTTTCACTTCCATAATTGCAATGACTTACTGAATGAATGGGTAGATATTTGGTTGATTGGGAGAAGGATAGAATGAGATATCACTAACTTCTAAAATTATTAGAGACCTATTGAAAACCAATATTAGAGAGTTGTTACATGTTAGTGTAGTTTCCAAATTATTCATTCATTTCAATCAGGAGTCTAGATCAATGAGCAGGCTCTCACCTAGAATTTCTTAAACCCTGTGCCATGAACAGTAGCTCTACAGAATGCAATAAGTATTAGATAACATTTTGAAGAAATGGTTGTGGTCAAATAAATGTGGGAAACATAGCCCTAAATAAACTCAAATCTATTGTTTTACTACAGAACTTCTCGTCCTTTACTAGTAATATGCATTGTGATTTTTCTAACATTCATTGGACCAAAGATTGTTTCTTTGTTTTATTTGGTTTTTTCTTGTTTTGTTTTAATGCACAGCATTTCTGAGGACTAGCATTCTGATTAATGTACTTTAGTAGACACTGGTCTAAAAATGAAGAAGGAAACTTATTCATAAAATGGTTCCCAAATGACATATCGATTAGACTATGACTTTTTATTGTACACACTCTTCACTATATTCTTCAAATGTCTCATTGTTTCTGCAGTGGCACTGCTTTGTTAACTCAGCAAGCCAAGAGTGGTAGTTAATGGGTTAGCACCTCTGTGGATGAATGATTCTATTCTAAATTGGGATCTCAGCCCAATCCTGGATCCAGTAGCTGAATTCTATCACAGCCAGCAGAGTGATTGCTTTTGCAAACTGCATTAATTTACTCCCTTAATATAAGTATGCTTTGAAATGTCTCTTGAGAACAAGAAGCATAAAGTTAAGACTGTTTCCTCAAAGGGACTGTTTGCAAATTGAGAACTTAATGCAGTCCACAGGTGGGAAAGGCATAAGGCTCTGCTCTGGCTTCCTAAGTCTCTGTTGTGGTGCAAGAAACAGCTGAAGTCACAGCTGGAGCTCTTGTTACCTTTTCTTTAAAAACCCTTTTCCCCTCAACTCGCTTAGTTGGTGCTTTCCATAAAATGCCATGGTCAATTTGTTTTTCATGAAAGAGCTATGATAATCTATTCCTCAAAATCCATCTGAGTGGGACAAGCCAACTCCCCTGACTTGAGCCCCACATAGGAAACACCCACCCAAGCCTGGTTTTGGTTTTCTGGGCTCTTTCCTCGACCCCCTTCCATTTCATTCTAACGATATTGATTCTCATTTGTGCTTTTTGATCACATTAGTCATATATAAAAAGTGTACAACCGACCTCTACATTTTTCTATGATAAAATCAACCATCAGATTTCCGTATTTTAAATTTAGTTTGAATGAAGTTTTCTTGATTGAACTCTTTTACTCTTGCCCTCCAAAAAAGGAATGTGCTATTAAAAAAAAAACAACAACTCTGATACAACCATGTTTGTTTTATTTATAGAAGGTCTCTTATTGCTTTCATGTTTGTTTGTTCAAAAATATACAGAGTCATTTGTAAAAATGAAGCTTATGCAGAGCATGCCCTCTTCCAGACATTTTTTTTTAAAAAACAAATAAGACTGGTCTGAGGTTTTTTCCCTAGAAGATCCTACATTAAAATACTCTTTAGTTAATTAAGATTTACTTTTATGTATATTATAGTAACAGATAAATGGAAACATGTACAATAGTAGTGGATTAGCTAAATAAATACTACTACCCTTACCATAAGCCTGATGACGTTTAAAAATTATCAATAAATTGAGAAAACGATTATAATATATTAAATGAACAAATTAGCTTCTAGATCATAGTGAAAATAAACTTAGTTTTGCTCAATATACACATCTATGCGTAGAAGATTGGAAGTGAAAACCATGTGGATACAAATGTGAAAACACAGTGGTTGAGCATAAAATTTAGACTTAAAGGGAATTTATGTATAATTCTATTCTCTGTTTCTATGACATTAGTGAAGTTAGTGTGCCTCTTGAAGCTTTAGTTTTTTCCTATCTAAAAAGGAGGTTAAATAATGTCTATATGGTGGTTAGTTGTATTAAATAATACGTGCCAAGCTCTTAGCATAAAGTAATTACTAAGTATTGGTAGATATTATTACTAATTTTTTAATTTACCAAAATGTTAACAATAATTATATCTAAATGAGGGGGTCTTGCTATTTATTATATTTTTATGATTTTACCAAAATATATAACACATACAATGCAAATAAATATGTGTTTGATATAGTATGTATAGAATTACATAAAGTATATATAAAATACATATATTTTCACATGGTATATATTCCTAACTTTTGCTTCCTTTCTCTCTGATAAACACTGATTCACTTTTATTTTACTCAAATGAGATAAAGAATGCAAGTAGTATTATCTCTTTGGCACAGAGGAAGAACATATGACTCTGAGAATGGAATGAGCTAGTTGGTGTCATAGTGACACTTACACCCAAATCTTCTAAGTTCATTCTTAATTCTCCAAGACGAAAAGCAGAAACATACTAGATCTACCTTTCTTGGAACAGTAGAACAGTTTGTTTTCTATGGTAAACAAAATCAACTAAGTATTACAAATGATGAAGAGGTTCCTGGATTCAGAGGTTATTTTAACATATTCTCTATTTTTCCCTTCTAGCTCTGATTTATATCTAAGGAAAAATATCTCCCAGCTGCAATTATGTATCTAGTTTTTAAGTGCTTCAGCTAGAATGCAAACATCCATATATGTACTAGACATGGTTTATTGAATAACACTATAGTTTATTGGCATGTTTTAGGAGTGAGAATTGATTTAAATTTCTTTATAACACTTCTGAAATTCCAGGAAAACCCTGGAACCTTCTTAAATCTTAGTAGAATACTTAAGACTCTGAGGTCAATGAAAACAGCTTTCACATACCTTCTAGGCAGAAACTGCATATCATTTAATTTAAACCATTAAGAAAATTCAAACATACTTTAAGATAGTTTAACCATAGAAATATAAAACAACTAAATGTCTTCCCTTTTTTTCCCCTCTATAGCTTAAAGGGAGCTGATGCTGGCAATGGGATCAGAGTGTTTGTGCCTGACATCGGGATGTTCATTGCTAGTCTGACCATCTGGCTTATCTGTAGAAACATTGTTCAGAAACCAGTGACAGAAGAAGCAGCACAATATAACCTGGAATTTGAAAATGAAGAATTGGTAAATCTGACTGCATGTATCTTCCTTTCATTTCTGAGGGCCTTGACCCTTAATAAGTGTAGAAGTGTAATAGTAATAGCTAAGTATGTATAATGCTTTATGCTTTACTGTGCTTGGCTTAAATTCATGTAGTCCTGATGGGTAGGCATTCTCATCCATACCTAGGCCATGAGGAAACAAGTTTAGGGAACGTGAGTGCTGCCCTTCATGAGAAATTCATACTGTATGGCCAGGACTTGACCCAAACTATCGTGTAATGTTATCTCAGATGGTTAACTTTTAAATTTGTAGCATTATGGTCTATTAATCTAAACATCTTAGTTATTGCAAAATATTTAAAGAAGTGGTAACACCTGATGGTTTTAGGAGAAAAAAAAAATCACCTTTAAGAGAAGCTTTCTGGTCTGTATACCTTACCCTTCAGAGTGAAGTTGTGTTAATTCAGCTTGCTTTGATCAAGGTATTTTAAAGTGCTCCAGAGAAAAAAATATATATATTTGGAAAAGTCTAAAAGTTGAAAAAAGGTAAAAATACTGAGTAAAATGTTTGTAGATTTTTAGCTGTGTTTTTTATGGGGAGGGGTTTCGGGAGTAGTTATTGGAACAGGAAACATGTCAGATTTCACCCCTTGGTGAATGAGAGGTTATCAGACAACTTGTCACACTGCTCTGCAACCTTCTTCAGAACACTGTTCTAATAACTGTACTTTGTTATGTGAGCTTAGGTGACATCGATTTAAAAAGTAATTGATTTAGTAATTGAAAGATGAAATTTACTGAGAAAAAGTTACTAAAAAGACAATTTAGAAATTTGACACAAAACACTTATAGCTACCAAATGTTTTCATTCATAAGCTTTGATAAGAAACTAAACTCGTAAAACTGAAGTATTAAAACTTGAATTAAGAATGGTTACCACAAAGACATCAAAGGAAAATTCTCAGTTATGACAAATGACTTACATTCTTTACATATAAGCAGCAGATTGACTTGTGTACTTATTAAAAACAAAACAGTAAAGAAAGAGAATATATTTCAATAAACCTATGCAAACTAGAAAGATACTATTACCTAAAATTCTTATAGGTAAAAACTATGCAATCACATTGCATATCAATATTCTGCTAAATTTTTAAGATAAATGTTAAAAAGTTACTTGATCTAAAACAAATAATTTTAGCAAGGTAGCAATTAACCACATCTTGTATTCAAGTCTACAAACTACACACTTGTCTATAGCCTAAAAACAGATAAAACTATGAAAGTGCTTTTTTTTCTTGTTTACAGTTTTAAGCAGAAAAGTAAAAATTTTAATACCTATATTTACATTTGAATTTTCCTTTATAGTATTTATAGCTTTGAAAATCATCTGGCTTAAATAATCATTCCCCAAAATTCTCAGTTTAGTGAAAGTAAACCTATTAACTCAAGCTCTCCAGACTTAGGATCTTTTATCATTATTTATAAAGGCAAGCTTGTTTTTCTATTATCCTCATATTATATGTTAAAGGTAGAAGATCTTTACTGGAAATTGAGTGGACTTGGAAGCTACCTAATGGTGACTTTGTGATATTGAGAAAATTGTTTATTCTCTTTCATCTTCTGCAAAACAGAGATAATAACTAGGTTGTGTAGATGTGAGTATTGAATAAAATGTCAAATGAAAACACCAAGCACAGTGCCTGCTCATTTGGGTTGTTTAATAAAATACTACTTGCTCCTCATTTTACTCTTCTTCAGCTTGAGAGGCAGTAGAGCAGTTTTTTAATTTTCAAATTCAGGGTTCGCTTAGGGTGACAGAAAATTAAGTTGCATGGTATGTTTGAAGCTATCACACTCAGAAAAATAGTCCTTTCCTTGCCATTCATAACAGACAACCATGAATGAATTCCAAAACTTCTAATGAAGAAGAACTTCTGTCTCCCAGGGCAAACGCTCTTTTGCTCCTGGACTAGGAAAACCTACACTGACCAACAGAAGAATGGATGTTAGGTAATAGTTAAGGTCACAGCTCTGGTGAAGAAGGGACACAAAGCTATTGCATGGACTAATTCTAAAATCATCTTTCCTTCCTGATTTCACTCAATTCTCAAAGATAGACTTATGGTATCTCTATCCCACTTGAAATTTGTTTAAGTATCTGTGCCCCATCTATTATTAATCATATTATTTAATGATAACAATAAGAGGGATGAATACTCTAAATATTATTTGCTGGGGGCTTTGAAATTCTAAATATCATTACTATGAGGTTAATTTCCCTCTCAGTTATTAATTCTCCTCTTAGATATTACTTTGTATTCTCTTAGTATATTCCAGCCTACCAAGTAGCCCAGGCAGAGCTGGTATGAATCTTCTGAGGTGAATCCACAAGAAGATATTTCTTACATGTTAACAATCTGGTTTGAGTCTGAAAAGAATAGAAATACAGGCCAAAATAAGCAGGGGAATTTATTTTATTTTGAAGGCTCCAACATATTTCCTGCTGCTTATAAATCTTGGCGTTTGCACTCTACATTGTTTGGTTTTGGAGGATCTTCTCAAAGATTAGTGTTTACTGGCATTGTTTCTTCTTTCATTTATCTCAGTGGAGAAAGGGCAAGATTAATCCACTGGTGCCTGGGAGAATTCCTTTTTAAATACAGCATTGTTTTAAAGTAGCAAATAATCCCTGGAGAAGATTCTTGAATCTCCCGTAATCTTCATGCACTGGATGATGAGGCTCAAGCTTGATGTTTTAAAAAGGTATCGCATATCCAAGGTTACTCCCAAGACCCCTGAGTGAGATGGAGACTAGCAACGCGTACGAGGCTGCCTTGCTCTGCATTTTATAGAGAGCAGACCTCAGAAAGAAAACCAACTCCTCAAGTGCTATAAAAGGTTCTTTTTCAACTGACATATCTATGGTCTTGTTGGTTTGTTCATTTTAATTCAGAAGCAGATCTACAAATCATAACTGGGAGAAATATTCTTATTCTTAAATCTTTAAAAATGAGTAGGACTATGAAAATTAAATTGTGTTTAAATGCCATGTAATTTCACTAAATTGATATTATCTTGTATATTTCTATACTTCTCTTTCTAGCTATTTAATGAGATTTCAGGCCTTGTTTTTGAAACAAATGGTATTTTAATGTATTGTTAAACCAAATTTATGATAAAGCAAATATTTATTTAAATGGAAATTTTAGTCATGACTTGGTCTGCTTAAAGAGGCATCTTCTAAACAGTCTGACAAATCAAATGTGAAGAATAGAAAAATATTTCAGTATAAGTCATCCATCAGCTGTTAAAAATTCAGAGGTGCAACATTTAGGTCCTGTTGATATTATTTGGAAATTTGTTCTGGGCCTAAAAAATTGCACCATCTTTTCTAATACATAAAGTTCATTAGGCTATTCTGGCATCTTCATTCTGGCACGTACCAATTGGGCTGTGCTTCAAGTTTCAGCTTTGAGGTTCAAGTTACTATTTTTTTAAAAGAAACAAAGAGTGGAAGAAATCAGTCTTTTTACTGTCACCTCCTAACTACGCATTCATCATTTGCTCAGTTCTCACCTAAGATTTAGTCCAAATTCACCTGCTTTAAATTTTCTAGATCTTGTTTTTTTTTCAAGCATACAGACATAATCATTTAAAACCATTCAGAATGATAAAAAGCTGAACAGCTGCCCAGTTGCCCTGCAAGCCTTGTACTCTGTTACTTTTGCTGTGTTTCAAGGTCACTCTCAGAAACTGGGTAAGAACTTATCTGTTGTATGTTTCTCAAAATGTAGCACACTTGGTCTACCCTCTCTGTGTTAAACCCGGGCACAATTTAAGTGCAACTTTTACTTCTAGTGATTTTAGATGCCATTAATTTAAATAAAGGAAAGATTTCAATTGGATAAAAATCTTTGCTGCTTCAAGAAAGCTTCAGGAAAGCTTTAGTATTACAGTATGAGCCTCACTGAGTGTTTATCACAGAGACTAGTTAGCTTTGAATCTGTGACTAACTTTATCCCTTCAGCACCCCAGAGTCTTCCAGCTACATCTCACTGGACACAAGATGAGAGATTGGGTTCCCACTTATCATTTCCTCTGAGAACATACACCTGGGGAGCATATCCATGTGAAAGTCAGAGGCATCATTGTCACATAAAAAGGCCTTATTGACAGTATGTTATTTGAGTGAACTTTGCCTAGACTGGACTTGAATATGTGACTGATAGTAAAAATAAAAAATTAGAAATTAAGAAGGCAGTTCAAATATCTTTAAACTATTAAAATAAAACATAAATTAAATGTCTTCATTTTGTCTCAGCCATTTTTTAGAGTAATTTAACAACATTTAACAGTGTGTACCTATTCTCAACTCTTTTAAAGGAATCAAAGTTCCAAAGTAGCTTATACCTTTAACAGTATGTCTATATCAACATCTTTAGAAATTCTCATAATATTTTGTTCTGTCCTTGGAATATTAGACAAGTGATTTTGTGCATTTGAATCGCAAATAACAAAAAAAACACCAACATGGGAAACTTGTTTAGGGAAATTACAGAGCCCCATGTCCCTTCTGTGGGGGTAGAAATGTCAGATAAGTACTGAAAGGAGAGGAACTAGTGTGCTCCACCCACTGCCACCTGCTCTAACTCCAGAGAGTCTGCATCCTCCACAGAAGCTCAAGTCACTCCTCTGAGAGTGGCCATGCCTTCCATCTTTCTTTAAACTGTAAATACCCCTGAGATGGAATTGTTGGGAACTTAATGTCAGTTAGCTCCCACCCCTATTTCCTCCTGGCCTTCCTGGTGACTCCTCCTCCAAGATAACAGAAGCATGCCCACCCCGTTGCTGGAGTCAGAAACTCTGGAATAATGCTTGGTTCCTTGGGCCCCTTGTCCATACCATCAACAAGTCCTATGGGTGCTATGTTCAAATTTTGTCCGAAATTGGTTTACTTTTCTCTATCTCCACTGCCACAGCCCTTATCCTGGCAAACAAATAATCTTCTAATGGGTCTTGCAACTTTTAGTGTCTGTTTTTTCAGATCCCACTGATACCACATGTGTCATCTGAATTATTCTTGTAAAATTATTTTGAAAATTATGACACATCTCTACATAAAACACTTCATTAGATTCCTATTAAACAAGGAAAAAATTCAGGTTTCTAACTCTGAAAGCCATGGTTCTGCATGGTCTGCTCACTTACTGCCTTTACATCCACACCTTCACTCCTTCCCACTCTGTGCTGTGGCCATTGTGGCCACACTGCCCTCCTCTCTGTGCCCAGAACAGACATGCTCTTTTCCTTCTGGCATGCAATTCATTCCCTGCTCATTGCAAAACTGGTTCCTCCTCCATTCTCAGGCCACCTCCTTTCCCAAAGGCCTTTACGACACTGTCCATCCTCCCAAAGGAAGCCTCCCAGACTATTCCTTCTCACTGTACCTACACTGTTATATTTGTAACATTTATCATAGTCTGTAATTATTCTACATAGTACTTTGTTTTGTTGTTCACTATTTGTTTCCCTCAACAGATTATAAACTCATGATGGAAAGGAGCACATCTACCTTATTCTCCATTGCAGCAGATCTTAAATTGCAAAGTGTGTAATCTGTGATTACACATAGTAATATTCATATACTTATCAAGTTAATTGGCTGAGCACCAATTGATTAACATGAAGGCTTGCACAAAACAATTCAAAGTGTAGAAGTAAAGTAACAAAGCACAAAGTGTCAACGTTGGGCCAGGATTGCCTACAAAGAGTTGCTTCTCCCCAAACTCTCAGAGGATTTAGCAAGGTCAGGGCTCAGTCATACTGTCTTGATTTATCACTCCTTGCTATGACTGCAGAGGAAGAGGTGAATTTATCTATGGGTATGCTTTATTCAATACCTACTATGTACCAGGATTGTTAACACTATTTCTAACCAGGACTATTTTTTTTAAATTTTTGCTTGCTTTCCTCTCCAGACCTTTGTTCTTTTTTTTTTTTTCCCCATCACATTGTTTTCGGAAATAACTGGAATAGGACGTTCTAAACCCCTGTTGTCAGATGCAATTCCTTTTTCCTCTCAATGGTCTCAGGATCTTATATTCTCATTTTAGAAACAGTTATATATACCTGGTTTATTTCCTCTGAGTGACTACAGCATCTCTGGGGTCCCATAGCAGACCCACATTTATATCCTACCTTGGACCTGGCACAGTGCTTGGAGCAGAGCTCAGTCTCCAAAAGAAGTCCTGACTGGGGGAAGGACCAGGAGCAGATGAATGGGGAGAGAATGCTGTGGGTTCCAGAGCAGCTACAGCACTACTCAGCCTTTCTACATTTTAATAACAAAGATGTATGCATTTTCGCATCTTAGGTAATGATATGGTCCTGAATCTTTTGGGAAACTTTTGAGCCACAGGAAGAGTTTGTGTGCTCTCAAAATGCTGCTTTTGTCATCACTCTCTGAATTCTTTATTTCTAGAGGGAAGGTCAGAGTGTGTCAGTTGGAAGAGCTAAACTTAGCTGGTTTTTACAAGAGGAAAGGATCAGCAATAATTTCTGTATCCAAAGACAAAATTGAATAGATGAGTGTGTGTGTGTGTGTGTGTGTGTGTGTGTGTGTTTGTGTGTGTGTGTGTGTGTGTGTATGCTGATTTGGTTTTATGGTGTTCCATTAAGTGATTTTTTAAAAAATAAATCTTAAAGAAAAAAGCTTTAAACTAAATGATCAATTCAGTTTGTCTAATCTCCATTGTTGTTCATTTCCCTTTCAAATGACATTCAGATGATTCTTAAAGACTATTGCAATTTCTAACTTGGTGATTTGACCTGGGGAATTTTTAAAGAATTTAATGCAGAGCCCATCCCAAATCTAATATATCAGAATCTCTGGGAGACAGAAGAATGTGTGTGGTGGTACTAAGACTATTTTTTTAAGTTTCACAGATTCTGCAGTCCTGACTAAACTAGCTAGTCACTGTCTACAAATTCAAGTTGTCTTTACCAGCCTTTATTAATCTTTCATTACTCTGTGGTTGAGAGCATACATCTCCATACTCACTTTTCCAAATGAAACAGGGTACTATTTAAACTACTCTTAAAATTTTAGAAAAATAATCTTCCCTAAACAAGTGTAGCAACAGAATAAAATATTTACTTTATCTGTACAATGTTATTACATTAGGCTTACATAACATACATGACACCATAGAAACAAGTCTCTCTTCCTCTCCCTAACTGCTTGCTCCCATGGGGACACCGTGGATGGCATTTATCTTCTACAGTGAGTCACCACACTTGCCTTTCCCTAACTTGGGCTCTTCTGTTGAGATGAACCTATTCTGTTAAGATAAATGGTTAACTTTTAATAATAAACAATGAATAAACAATTCATGAAAAATGCACTTTAGAAAAATGCTCCCTTTGCCTCCTAGATCTTTTGACTCACTATTTGTGACTTTAATCCACTGCCATTGAAATGTTTTTAGTAGCTTGATTTTAACCAGGAAGAAGAGGGAAATGGATTCGCTACATAAAAAGCTCTGTCTGGTCTAACTTCTGAAGGTTGACTGACACCTAAAGGAGGCTCCACACATAAATCACTACAATATATTTTTCAATTAAGGGAGTCTGTGTAGGATATGAATAAATCAAAATATTTCAGATTTTGCCTTGTCAGCTAAATGTAGAATCAATGGCTCAGTGGTAGCTGATGTCAGCTAGGCATGGGTCCTAGGCTGGCTGCTTCACAGTCACCTGCAGCAGCTCTTTACTCATGCAGATCCTGGATTCACTCCTGGAATTTTTGATTTAAGAAATTTTGGATGGAGCTTGATAATCTCCTAAAGATTCCCGGGCAATCTTTAGTATTTATTCCAATCCAGGTTGAATCTTTTAGTGCTTGGAGGTAAAAAAAAATATATGGATGTTTGTGTTCTACCAAAAGTAATTTATTGTATTACTGCTATCCAAATTTGAATGGAAATGATTACTAATGCTGTGACTGATGGTGTTGGGGCTCTCGGAAGAGGCAGAAGTGGAATGAGATGCAGATGCTTTGTGTTTAGGCCCTGAGCCAGTTCAGAGACTAGTCTGACCTGCATGCAGCTGAGCCCATACCACTTAAAGCTTCCTCTTGTGAAATAAGAGATGCTGCCAATAAATGTGGGTGCATTTAGAAGTCAAGAACTTTCAAAGAAGGCAAGTTAAAAGACTTAAACTTCTTCAAATAAGTTTTAAATTTTTGACACAGACAGTAATGATCTGTAATATTTTATGTGGCTTTCTAAACAGTGAAGGATTCTCTTTAATTTCTAAGATAGCTAAGAAACCAGCCATCTGTGTTTACAGCTACTCCTTCTCAGTTTTAAGGCCAGAATCAAGTTGTGCTCCAACACAGGGACAGATTACAACTCTGACCAGTATGGCAGCTTCTTAATAAATATACTGGGATGAGTGGACACGCTTCTAGAGTGTCAGTGTTTATACTTCTTTGGACGAATCATTTAGGGGAGAAAGCCTGCCTGTTAACAAGCCGGCCTGATGTGGCTAATGGCCACTGTGGCCCCAGACTGGACGGTAGGGGTTCACAGAGTCAAACCCATCTCACTGTTGGCTCTTTTTCAGCTTAATAGGTGTAGAAAGAATTTCCAAGTGAGGGCCTCAGGGATTTTGGTACAAAAATGCTGAAGAACCTCAAATACCGTAGTATCTTTATAAAAATCACAGGGATCTCAGTCCCATCTAAGAGAAATCAGGAAAATGCATTTGTTTAACCTCACAAAAGTTCTTGAGCAGAGATTTCTACTTAATTTAATCTATATCCTTAGCAACTCTATAATTGAATAACAAGTCATTGTGAAACTTCCAAGCGTATTTCTGAGTAATCCAGGTGGCTCTAGCTGTGTTCTCTCTCTCTCTCTTTTATCAAGTACGAGGGTTTTGGCCAAATTTTCTTCTTCAATATTCTCCAAGGAAGATTTTTTATGTCTTGCTCACCTGTCATAAGGGGATATTGAGCAGAAGATGCCCCATGAGCAGATTTTTTTTTTTTGTGGATAGTGGTATGGGTGCCATAGCAACAGTGTCACTAGATTGATCTCCCCCTACTATACTGCTGGGGGGAGATGGAGCAGTCTGAAGGAAGAGCTGAAATGTGTGTCAGGCCCTTAGTATTTGGGAAGGGAACAGCAAGTTCCAAGGCAAAGAGAATCTGTGGATTCTGGGTTCTCCATGTGGTTTCCGGCATATGATGCTTCTAGGCAGAGATGAGGATTAGGTTGGAGAGATAGACTGGTCCCAGGGTGTGGCAGCACCTGAGAGATGGCAACTTCTGTACACTCTCCAGGTAATCACATTAGACTCCTGACTTTAAAAATGATCTATATGCCAGTGAGCCTCAAATGCAGCTCTTCAGTCCCTACCTTTCTATAGCACTTCGGCTTCCCATACTAGCTGCTCTCCAACTGGAATGCCTAAAAGGCATCTCAGAATTGAATTTCTCCAATCCACTGCATTCATGATTGTCCTCATCTCATTAATGGGGACAAAAATATAGGAACTATCTTTCATGCTCCTCTATCTCCCTCCACACCAATTTACTAGTTAGTCCTGTTGACTCGACCTCCAGGACATACTGCAAAGGTGGGGACCTCTCTTTAGCTCCACTACTCACCATTCCTCGACCACAGCAGTGACCTCCTAGCTGCAGTCTTTTAGGATTACCTTGTGAAACTAACCATTGTACCCCTCACTAAGTGGAGAAGTTGGGAAATTCTTGTTATAGTGGATTTCAGAGAAATTAAGTGTGGGAGAAGCGGCACCATGCACCTAGCCAAATTTAGAGTTTTGCTTTTCAAGGCAAATGTGGGTTGGAAGGGGTATGTTTTTCCAGGTGAGATGGCGAAGCACGTTTGTTCATGAGGTGATGCAGGGGAGAGGAGAGGATAACTGAGGCTGTCCTTTTTTATGGTACCTCACCATGTACAGCTCATACATAGCTAGGTGAGAGGCGGGGGTCTCAAGTGCCTTTTCCACAGGTGGGCTTTAGATAGTTAGGCTGTTATACCAGCCAGAGGTGGAAGAAGTAGGTCTGGGGACATGCCTTCTTCCTGAATCTACCATGGAACTTTGACTACCTTTTCTCTCTGCTGGGAATGCTCTTGCCTAGGATGTACACATGGCTGGTGACTTTGTGACATTCAGATCTTAGCTTAAATGTCATCTCCTCAGAGAGGCTCTCTCTGACCTCAGAATCTCAAATAGCTACCCTGTCACTCACAGTCACATAACCCCATTTTAATTCTCTGAGTAGCATTTATCACTAGGAGATAGCTTGTTTATTTTTTACTTGTTTACATGTTTATTGCTATATCTCTTTCTAGAGATACTAGCACACATTAGGCCTTGAACACATAGAAAAATCTTAATGAATAAGTGGGACACACTCCTTTTTCTTTAGGAAAAAATACAGATGTGTTGTGATGGGCGTATAAACTTGATACCCAGAATTAAGTGTGTGTGTGTGTGTGTGTGTGTGTGTGTGTGTGTGTGTGTGTAAGGGGATAAGGGTGCATCCTGTAGCCTTGGCTTTATCAATAGCCAACTTAAGTCACCAGTTGTCCTAGACAAACAGAAGACCTGAGTCCTCAAGGCCATTCAGCACTTTCCTGAACTTTGTAGCAGCCTTCCTATGTCTGCCTTCCTCCAGTGAACTCGTGCATTGTTAGAGGTTCAGATACCATCAGTGAATGTTATATAATTATCTGTACTAGGTGTATCAAAAAAAGAGCCTTTAAAATGGGAAAATGGAGAGGCCAGGCTCTATTCTTTAAGCCTTAAAAGTGCAAATGCAAACAAAGTTTCATGCATCTGAAATAGCCTTGTCTTAGGGTGATAGTTTATATTTATAGTTCCTCTAAAAAAAATCCCAACTCTTCTAATTAGGAAAAGATTCTAATTAGCCACCAAAAAGAAATTCTATGTAGTCTTTTAAAACAAAACAAACAAAAACACCCTAGTATACCCAGTTTAAAATAATACATGAAAATACATGTATGTTCTGTACTTGTGTTTCTTCCATAAATCTCTAGTAATTATACTCAGATGCTGAACTGTCCAGGAATAAACCAGTATATTATTCTCTAAAAGGATAAGATAGGAAGGATAAGCATATTTAGCCAAGTAGCCAAGTAGCCCATCCTCTCAGGGTCAGGAAATACTAAAATAGTGAACAAAGATAAACTTCAGGAAGGATTTCCTAAGCACTGATTTGCTCACTTTCTTAGTTAAAGCCATGGATACTTAATCAGAATTCCCATTATTTTGCTGACAAACTCTGCAAATTTGAGGAACCTAACCCAGATTGATGAAAGCTAAGGTTATTAGTAGATGTTTCAGACAGTTTCTTGTTCTATCTATAAAAGAAATGAGCTCATGTAGGTAAGATGACATGCTATTTTACGGACCATATGATTAGTGATGTTTTCTGTTTACCTCTTTCAGAAAGATCAGAGTTCCTTGGGCTTATTCAGGGACTATCAGAGACCTGGGGGTACTTAAGTGGTTGCATTTTCTTTTTCTGATTTGTGAAATCACCTCATTTCCTGACCCACAAGTTATAAACCATAAGATCTGCTGGATGGATGGGCAGAGTTGTGGACTGCTTTGTTTTCTGTTTTTTTATTTCCTTAGGCTGGAGGAGAAAAACTAGATTCAGAAGAGGCACTGATCTATGACGAGGATTTAGATGAAGGAGGTGATGTTGAAGGCGAAATGGAAGAAAGCACTAAATTGAAAATATTTCGCAGGCTTGCCTTTGTGGCTTCCAAGCTTAAGGAATTTATTGGCAATATGATAACCACAGCTGGAAAAGTTGTTGTGACGATTTTACTTGGTTCATCAGGTGAGTTTTCAATATTGGGTGAAATACAAGTGGCACTTGTAATGAAAGAAATGGTCAAAGAGAAAATTAAAAAGGAAACAATTCTATTCCATGACACCAAAATAACAACTGTAGCTTTTGTAAAAGTGGCCACACATACAAACCATACACACAAAAATAATTTTTCCAGTGCAATTCTAGTTTTTATGTTTTAGATGGTTCTTCCTAACTTCTGTAAAGCAATTTTTTCCATATCTGTTAAGTAATATCATTTTCTATGTGTAGATCAGAAAAACTATTCTTCTACCTTAGAGCCTATGAATGGTGACTTACTTCAATGAACAATTTTAGTGTGCCCATCCAGAGCTGCACATGTATATTCTGAAAGCCTGTTTACACTGATTCATTAGTAATCATGATTTAACTCTCCAAGATGTACTATTTTTATTCCTATATTAGATTGTAATCTTCTAGCACAGACATTCATTTCCTTTAAATTTTGGCTGCAGACTGCTTATTCCATAATACTGTTATCTCAGTATTTTCTCTCCTTCCATTTCCCTGTTCACCACTGCTCCGAGCTACTTTTAAGTTTATTGCATATTGCTTAAAGTTCACAAGATGCAATGTCTTACCTGTTTTTAATAGAAAAATGAAAAAGTGGAAAAGAGAATATAATTTCTCAAGAAATATAACCCCATATTTTAATGAGTCATTTCAAAATGCTCCCCCAAAATGTTTTTATATGCCTATAAATGAATTATTTAATTTTACATTCCCTATTTTGGTGATAGAGCAAGTCAAATTTCATTACATAGAACAAGGTTTCAGTGAGACCTTAACTGCCTCAGAATGCAATGTTATTATGACTCCTAGTTAACAACAACAAAAAAAGTCATTATTTTAAAAATAGCATTAGAGAAACTTGGAATGGACACATAAATAGTCCTAAAAAATTTTAGGGAGATATAGAAAATGGAAACATGCAAGTAAATATGCCAATTCTACTGCTATGAAATGTAGATGTTTACTCGGCTTACACACCAAAGGTAAAATTTGTTCATCATCTGGTATTTTCCCATATTTACAAATATCACTTTATGTGTGACTTTTATTCATAACAAAATAGCATTAATTTTAATTTTATAAATGAAATATGATAAATACTTTAAAAACCTAAAATATGATAAATACTTTAAAAACCTAAAAACACATAAAGAAAATTTACTTCATCTCCAGTACTTGCAATTACTGAGTGGTAAATGATTTTTTAGTTCTATGCAATTTTTTATGATTGCATTTCTTCTTAATTAGGTATGATGTTGCCATCTTTGACCTCCTCTGTCTACTTCTTTGTATTTTTGGGTCTGTGCACCTGGTGGTCCTGGTGCCGGACATTTGATCCATTGCTGTTCAGCTGTCTCTGTGTTCTGCTGGCTATTTTCACTGCGGGACACTTGATTGGACTTTATTTATACCAGTTCCAGTTCTTTCAAGAAGCAGTTCCGCCCAATGACTACTATGCAAGGTAAGACAAATCTTTCAGATATTTCAAAGGCAAGTGACCCCCTTTAAGATCTTGTTTGAATTTGCAGGAGGTTTTTTTGATGCCAGTTTATGTGTTAAGCAAACATTTGGTGGGAGTGGGAAAAGCAGACTAGCACTTTAAATTTATTGAGAAGCACAATCTAAAAGGAAGTAGAAGGTTTCTTCAGATGGAGATGCTGCTGTTTGTAGCAAATGGAACAGACACATGGTGTGAACTGTGGTAAGAGTTCTAGAAAGAACATTTTATATTAAAGTATAATGAAGACCTGTTGAAGTAACCAGCTAGAAGGAGCTCTTATGGGCCAAATAAAGGACAGATTGAGCATCAAAAATAATAACAGTAAATAACCAGTTGATTCTAAAAATTATAAAGATAAAAATACATGAATCCATGATGAGTGAGAGAAATCTAATTTGCTTCAAATGGAGAGGATTATTACACTAACTCTTTACTGTGAAATGAGAATTAAAGATAAAGAATATAGCATTTACTTTGACTTTTCAGAAGGAACTCTAGGCTATTCTTCAGTTAATGAGAGAAAACTCTTTACAGAATAACACCAGGTAATGAAAGGGAAAGGAATAATAGAATTAGAAAATTGCCATTTATCAATTGTTAATGAAGTACTTATTTCTAGCCGCAAACTAAAATCATTACTTAAAAAAATTGCTGAAGTGAAGATGTTTGCAATAATGACAAAATATAACTTCACTGATTATTTGCTAATTGCAAAAGAAAAATCAAACCTTTGCAAATGTAGTCAACACCTTAACCAACTGTTCAAAACTGACATTACCAAAAGTGGAATAGTTCAACATTTCACACTTCCAGATGTGATGCAATATGAGGTGTACATCATCATATTGTTAAGCTTTCAGACCTAATTTTTAATTTACAGGAAATATAAAAGATAGAAAAGTAACTTAAGTGATTGTTAAGTTTTCACAAGAAAATGGCCAGGAAAATACAGAATGTGGATTCTACAAGGCAAATGATCTGGTCTTCGCTAAAATCAGCATGAATGTGGCTCTAGATTATACCCTGATTTGGGGACAAATCTCTAATCCTGTCATTTGTAAAAACATGGATGGACCTTGAAGGCATTATGCTAAGTGAATAGGTAAGAGAAACCAAACATTGTATGGTATCATTTATATAGAACCTAAACGAAAAAAGTCAAACTCATAGAAACAGAGAGTAAAATGGTGGTTGCCAGGGCATTGGGGTGGGGGAAATAGAGAGAGGTTGATAAAAGGTATAGAATTATAAGATGAATAAATTCTTAGGGTCTAATGTACAGCAGGGTCATTGTAGCTAATAATACTTGAGATTTGCTAAAAGGATAGAATTTAAACATTCTTACACATGGAGCTATGTGAGGTGGTGATTGATTAAAGTAATTATTTCACAATGTATACTTACATCAAACCATCAAGTTGTACACTTTAAATAAATTATAATTTCGTGTGTCAATTGTACTTCAGTAGAGAAGCCTCTTTAATGGTGCAGATTTATGTAATACTTATGTAATAAATGCTAAATTTTAGTATAGACATTACTTTTAGACTAAATGAATCTTTTGATTTATTTTAGACTAATGTTTGTTTATTAATAGAATACATATAGAAATAAATATTTTGTACTGATGAAAGGGCTGGCTTTTAGGGGATGATTTAATTAGAAATGCAAATATCTTCTCCAGGGCAGTAATGCCCCTCACCCTCACCCCCCCCCCCGTTTGAGGATCTTTTCTGCCATCTAGAGACTGATTATAGGAAATACAAAGAATATTTAGAACCACCTTGACAACTTGTTTTCTGTAGAGAATCAGTTGGTAAATAGTTTAAGATTTTTCAGGCCTATGATCTCTGTTGCAGTTCTTCCAAGAAGCCATCACAGTGCAAAAGCAGCCATAGGCAAGATTTAAAAAAATGAATGTGGCCATTTTTTTTTTTTTGTGGCCATTTTTTTGAACTTTGTTTGAGGACAGCAAAATTTTGATTTCTTATTACTTTCACATTTCATGAGATATTATTTTTCTTTTGATTTTTCCCAACAGCTTAAAAATGTAAAAAACATTACAAGCCCAAGCTGTACCCAAACATGTGGTGAACCTGGCTTGCCAATTTAGGGTGTAGATAATTTCAGTCCTAATAGTATAATAACTTATGTTCATATTTATTTTTCACTTAAATAGTCACAAATTAAAAATTACAGTGTAACTTGTTATAAACATTTTGTAGATAATTCCTTTAAACAATTCAAAAGGTCTATTACTATAATCTCATAGAGTAAGTCATTAGAAGTTAGGTTGCTTATCAGGGTATAAATAGTTTGGGTTACACAATGTAATATACAAGTATATATAAATAGCCTTTTTGTAGATTCTACCCATTAACTTGGTGCTAATATGATATTGCATTTTAGTCCCAGAAAGCTTGGAAGTTTATATATTTAAAACAATAGCTTTTTCATAAGGTATAACTTCAATACATTGTTATTAACTCCAAATTCTGAGTTGGAAGAAAAAATGCAAACTAGCAAATCATCTTTCATGGGCATTTGTCACAAATTTCATAATCATAGATACTGTGTCTGAAAGAAGGATTATTCTTCTTAAATCTGAAATTCAGTAGTATACTATAATCATGGGAAAAAAATTAGTGACCACTTTTATAAATTTGACCCAGCAAAACAAAACTTCAAAACAAATCCACCTACGTAAATGTAAGACCAATATTATACTATTCAACATAGTTTATTTAATAGAATAGAGACTTATTTCAACTATTTGGGCAGGTATCCCTAAGAAAAATTGTGACTTAAACAACATTTGGCTTAGCTAAGTTAAAGTGTAGTTCTTCTCCTTTTTTTTTTTTTAGGCGAGGCAACCCTTGGTTGACCTTACAGATTGCAAGCATCTTGTCAGCTGACAATCCCTTATTTTTTTTTATTTTTTATGCCTACAACACCTGGTCTTCCTAAGTGGTCTCCCATCCAAGTACTAAACAGGCTCAACCTTGCTTAGCTTCCGAGATCAGCCAGGTTTAAGCGGATTCAGGGTAGCACAGCCATAGACTGCCTGTTGTTTTCTTAATCATGATGTTGACACTTGGAACTCATTTATGAACATTTTGTGTACATTAAGCTTTGAGATGAGTATGTGACTGAATAATTTTTTTAAATGTCTCTTCTAATCTTTGACTGGCATTCAAACTTCTAAACCTCTTTAGAATACTCACAGGAGTCACTGCCAGGATTAGACTTGTTTGCTCAGACTCAATTTGTTGTTTTGCTGCTTTTCTCACCTTAAATTGTGAAGTTAGAAAATGCAAGGGTAGGAAGGAATGGGAAAAATTCTCAGGCCATTCTCTAGGAAGGTGAGATTCTCTATTAAATAAATGTTACTCTTTTTATGTCTATGTCAATAAATCCTGATGATAAGAAAATGCATTATGTTTAGTGAAGGAAAAGCTTATATTTATTTCAGTGTTAAAACAATGAAAGAAGCTAAAGCAAGCCTGGAACTCCAGTATCACGATTTAACCTATGACAAGTAAAAAAAAAAAAAAAAAAGGTTAAAATCAAATATTAAAAGTATAATATCATTTATTATATTTATACTATTTTTATACTAGTCTCAAAACTGTCAATAATATGTCAGGGGTAATAAAGGCCTCCAATGCTGTATGTCTTTTTCTTCTAGTTTGGAGGAGACATTGGATCCTTTAGAAAATGAAACAAGGCAATCAGTTCTTCTCATAGGTCTGCTGCAATTTGCTTTGCAAATGGTTATATAAACCAGGTTGTTTGAATGTATGCACTTCTGCAGCCTAGCCCAGGATTGCAATGATGTGCCTTGTCTTGTTTTAGAGTGAACTGGGGTTTAATAGCAGAAACATTGCAGAAACATTACAGAAAGACTAAATTGTTTTTTGATAGAGACAAGTTGATAAGAACGTCATCTGAAAACAGTCCAGTGTATGGAGAAAAATAAATGTAAAGCAGGTTATTTTAATACTAAGGTATGTAAATTAATACAACCAAGTTAACACTTTCCTTTACCATTTTTTTAAAAAAAGATAGCACTGGCAATTAATCTATAGAGTTGTTTAATTTGTAGTCAGTAAATGATGTACTGATAACCAAACTTGGTTTCATTTTGAAAAGATTCTTAATGATTAAGTGAATTATTCTACATGTCTCAGGCAGAGTTCACTGTGCTCATCTGAAAGACAAAAAAAAAAAAAAAAAAAAAAAGAGCCAAAGAGAAATTAACCGACTTTCCACAGATAAATGGCAAATTAATAGAACATAAATATTTGAACCCGCGTCTGTTTGGGCAATTTGCTACAACTTTATGGTCACTTGGGACCATTGGTGGGTGTTTGTGGACCTACCCAATCATGACATCTGGCACTGTACAAAAGCAGTTACTGCTTCCTACCAGGCAGACAAGTCTTTGCACAGGTATTAAACCCAGAGACTTAAACTTCCCAACTAGCCTTCCAGAACTTCAGCCATGATTAAATATTGTAGTCCAGATTTCTCACCTTTAACCTATTGAGGGCGTCTCCCAGAAATAACCTTTCTTTCAGGTTTCATGGAGAATCTGCCCTATTCTCTATGAGGACCTAGAATACCCCTGGTTGACCTGACAGTGCAGACACACTCTAGAGGTTTATATTTACAAGAGCAGCTTACCTGCACAAATGTCACAATGGGTCAGGACCTTACTGCCCAAGTGCCATCTCTGCCATCAAAGATAAAGTGGGGTCCACTCACTCATAAGATGCTATTGAGGGTATTTTACTATGCTTGCAAGTGCATTCTCTGGAGTTTAACAACTCAGGATTGAATCTCGGCCTCACTGCTGTCTAGACAGAGCACCTGGACACAACCTTACCTAACACTCTGTGCTTGTGTTTCCTCGTCTACAAAATAGGGATGAAAATAGTGCCTGTATCAGAGCAGAGTGTGATATTAAATAAAAGAATGTATATCCAGTGCTTGGTAATGTGGGGTGCTTATTAAAGGAAACTGATTTTATTGTTATAGTCATTATATTAGCACCAAAATATTTTTCTTATTTAAACTCACTTCCCCATGTCTAAAAATTGTAGCCTGTAGGTCCCTGAGCTCATTAAGCTACTTTACCCCTTATACTGTTTCATTCACTAAAAATGTCCTTCTTCTGCTTTCCCATCTCACTCACTCCTACTCTACCCTCAGAATCTAACATGAGTTCCTCCCTCTGGAACCGCCCATGTTTCCTTCTATGAGGGAGAAGAATTATCTTCTGGGCAATTGACCGATGCAGACTTGCCTACTAGTCCTTGTTTGCAGTGGCCCATAATAATCTGTTCATACATGTGTCTCCTGACTAGGTTCTGGTCAGGGCCTCAGCATTCTCACACAGTGAGCTTTCAGGAAATCCTTGTCCGAGCTGGTTTTTTGTTTCTATCTCCTGAAACTCTTGCATTTCATTGCCTTGTGTATCAAAATAATGTATACAACTAGTTTTGGTTTTTCCTGAACTTTCAGCTCCAGATGTGGCCATGGGCTATAAAATGTAATGAAAATTATTTCTCAGGAAGGTCACTGTCAATTTTAATGCAGTCCCACTACCACAGTCTGTGGTACATGTCCTCCAGTATTTAAATATCACAAAAGAGGCTATGATATATGTGTTTCCTTAAGTATGGTGTTGGCAAATATTTAGTTTTGCTTGAGAAAAGTGATAGTTTTAAATTTATTTATAAAACTCAAAAAATAGTTTTATCCCTGGTGTTTAAAATAAACATGGTTAAACTAGTAAGTAGCTTCCACTTTGAAGAAATTTGAGATTTCAGTTTATATTCAATGTGTTCCTTGGGGACCAGCTTTATCTCTTATTGTTGAATTTGGGGGTAACATTACTTAATTTAGAGGAGGCCTGGTCTTAAAAATGGGCCTACTATACCTGCTCTAGAGTGTTGTCGTGAATATTGATGAGATCTGCCCACGCCTGGTAATCAGAAGGCAATTTAAAAAATGTTACATCTACTGCAGTTTTTGTGTATGTCTGTAAAAAGCATACACAGTGTAATTTTTAAAACTAAATAAACTGTTACATGTGAGGGTTGATAAGTGATAATATTTTTTATATCTGATTTCCAGTTTATATGGCATCTAGTAGTTTAGTAAAATCCATTCCAATAAAATAACTCTTTTTTCATCCTTTCTTAAAAGTCACCACTATACTGTATTACTGATACAGAAAATCAGTCCCAGCTCTGGGAAAACTTAGTACTATTTAATTCTATTTCTTGATATTCTCCCCATAATATATGTATGTGTATATGTATATGTGTTGAAATTGTATGTATATAAAATGAAGATAATAATAATAATAATATCTTCACCATAGATTTGCCTCTTTTAGAAGTCCACAAACTATAATTTGAGCCCATTTGAGAGACATCTGTAGCCGTAGCGACATGAAGCAGCTCTTGGTGTGGATCTAATGATGTTGGCCTGAAGTGGTCATTTTGGATATGTAGCATTTGGATCCAGGCAAAGAGCAGTGTTAGAGGATTCACCTAGCAATCAAAGGCAGGAACCACATCTAATTTACCTTTGTATTCCCTCAGTATCTGAAGCAGTGTCTAGCATGCCCCAGGCTGTAGTGAATACTTCCTAGAAATTTAGGAATTTTCCTAAATTTGCTACAAATGATTGGTATTAATGAATATATTGTAAACTTTGCTTAAATGTTACATTTAGGTTCTTTCAACTTTAAAAATTAATAGGAAATTAATGATGGTATATTTTCTTGTGGTAGAAAGATAAACTGTTCCTTCAAGCAAAGATAACAGCTTATGAAAAATTAAATCTAAAGTGATCTTTTGAAAAATGGTATTTTGGAACAAAACAATTATTTAACTGTCACACATTTTATTGGAAAGCGTGACCACCTTGTTTATTAGAGTTAAAATTCTCATCCATGGTCTGGATTTCAGCAACACCTCATTAATTTTTCAGTTTGGTTGTAAATAAGCTAATTTGTCTGACTTGTAAAGTATTTTGAGAATAAATCTAGTGAACACTACTGCCTCAAAACTGCTTGGCTTATTGCACTTCAGAATGTTACTTATGCAGTAACTTGCTATTGTATCTATCTTATTTTTAATTCTAAACAACTCAGACTCAAGAATGAGAGATAAGCTCTGAAAATGAGAAACAAAAATGCTATGATTTTTCTCTTTCAGAGTTTCTCTAAAAAAGCTTTTTGCTTAGAAAATTTGACAAACATTTTTATAAACTTGTTACTCATTGGTATAAATATTGTAATTGTTTTTCTTAATAGCTTTCCTGAGGTATAACTGATATGCAATAAAGTGCATGTATTTAAAGTGTACAATTCGACAAGTTGTGACATAAACATACCCATGAAACTATAACCACAGTCAAGGTAATGAACAAACCCATCAAACCCAAAAGTTCTCTCAAACCCTTTGTTATCTCATTCTCTTTTGCCCTTCATTGTCTTCTCATCCCATCCCCAGATAACCACTGATGTACAATCTGTAACTAGATTAGTTTACATTTTCTAGAATTTTATATAACTGTTCTCATACAGTATTGTCTTCTTCTCCTGCTCCCTATCAATTTAAATTTGAGGCATTCTAATAAGTGTGTACTGGCAATTCATTGTGGTTTTGTTTTAATTTGCATTTCCTTAATGACTAATGAGGCTGAGAAACTTTTCATGAGCTGAGTTTACATTTATATATCTTTTTGATGAAGTTTCTGTTAAAATATTTTACCCATTTTTTAAAAAAGCATCAGCACTGTTTGTTTTCTTGGTATTAAGTTCTGAAAGTTGTTTAGAAAATCTGGATTTAAGTCATTTATCTGATATAAGTTTTTAAAAATATTTTTTTCAGTCTGTGAATTATCATTCTATTAATAGTGTCATTGCAAGAGCAGAGTTTTAAATTTTGATAGAGTCCAATTTATAGTTGTTCTCTTATGAATCATGCTTTTTGTGTGGTAGTTAAGAAACATTTTGCTTAATACAAATTCACAAAGATTTCTTCTGTATTTTCTTCTAGATTTATAGGGTTTTTTTTTGCCTGAGATAACAAATAGTTCCAGAATCATTTATTAAAATGACTATCCTTTCTTCACCAAATTATCTTTGCACCTTTGTTTAAAATCGAGTGTCCACGTTCATAGTAGATAATGGCCAGTAGTTTTCTTTTATTGGGTTGTTTTTGGTTTTTATATATTGTAATGCTAGCCTAATAGAATGATTTGGGAAGTATTTCCTGTTTTTATCAGGAAAAGCTGGTTTAGTTTTATTATTATTACTTCTTAAAGCATTTGCTAGAAATCACCAGTGAAACCATATAGCCTTGAAGTATTTTTATGGAAAGGTTTTTAACCACAAATTCAATGTCTTTACTATATGTCTTTACTACTCAGGTTATTTCTTCTTAAATAAGTTTTGGTAGTTTGTGTCTTTCAAGGAATTTACTTTTGCATGCAAGACGTCAACTTTATTGGTATACGTTGTTAGTGATATTTACTTATTTTCTTTTGAATCTATAATAATGTTATTTAATTATTCCATAGATTAGTAATTTGTGCCTTTCTTCTTTTCTTTTTGTCTGTTTTGTCCAGCTAGAGTTTATCAATTCATCATCTATTCAGAGAACTAGTCTTTGTTTTTCTCTATTGATTTTTTAATTTCCTATTCGTTAATTTTACACCGATGTTTTTAATTTCCTCTCTTCTACGTTCTTTGTGTTTAATTGCCTTAATTATATTAAATTTTGGATTTATTTTACTCTTTTTAAAAATTTCTCTCTCTTACTATTCTAAAGGTAGAAATTGAAGTCATTGATTTGGGATTTTTTTTTTCTAATAATGATGTGTAGAAATACTTTAATTAAAAAATCCAAATTTCCACCTAACTAATATATTGATAGCTTTCTATAAATCTTGATCTGGTATGTTTTAGTCAGTTCAAAATATTTTTTAGTTTACATTTCCATTTCCTCTTTCATTTATTGGCTATATATGTACTTGGTTTCCAAATATTTGAGGATTTTTCAGAAATATTTCTCTTTTGATTTTAATTTAATTTTAATTTAATTGTCAGATAATATAATTTGTTTTGTAGTCCAGAGTATGATCTCTTTTGGTAAATATTCCACATAAACTTGAAAGATTTTTTTAAATTGATTTGTTTTTTAAAACATGAAGAAAATTTAAAGAGTGAAGTTATAAACCAAAATTACAATACTACTAGCTTTTGTAATTGTCCATGTATTTACCTTTACTGGAGAGCTTTATTTTTTAATATGGATTCAAATTACCGTCTAGCATCCTTTTATTTTACCCTGCAGGATCTTCTTTAGGGCAAGTAGTAATGAACTCCTTCATTTTTTGTTTACAAGGGAGTATCTTAATCTCTCTATTTTTGAAGAGCAGTTTTTCCAGAACTCCTGGTTGACAGTTGTTTTTTTTTTTTTAGCACTTTGTATATATCAACGTACTGCCTCTGGACTCCAAGGTTTCTGATGAGAAATTAGCTGATAATCTTACTTAGGATTGCATGTATGTGTCACTTTTCTCTTGCTGATTTTAAGATTCTTTCTTTGACTCTAGACAGCTTGATTATAATTTTTCTGCAATTCAAATACCATCTCCGATACTTGGGGGAGAAGGTCCTTATTGCCCATCCTGGCTCTAGCAAGCCACACAGGGATGCAGATTGCCATGCATACTACTACCTAACATTGTCCTGGAACAAGGAGAATGGATAGCTGCTCACCCACTGAAGACCAAATTTGACCAATATTAACTCTAATTTTTGAGCCCAACTTTCCTTTGGAAGCTTCAAGCCTTCAAATAAACTCCAGAGTCCCAAATAGTTAAGACAGATTCCTTACTTTCTACTCCAGCATCTTCCCTGATGTCCACTCTCTGCCTTTTAATTGTACATACTTAGACTCTTATGTTATATATACTATATTATATTATAGACTATCATTTTATACTTATGACTATTAATAATTTTAAGTTAATATCTAGCATGTTTCCATTTTTTTATTTTCCAAATTTTTCTCTCCTTTTTTTACTATGTAAATTAAATTTTTTATCTCTCTTGCTGAACTATAACAAACTATTTTTTTAAATTTATGGTTGTTTTAGGGCATCATTAATTCAAATTTAAGTGATACAATACCACTCGTGTAGTATAGAGACTGTAAACTATAATTTTTCCTTTTCCAACATTTGTGCTATTGTCATATACTTTATTTTACTTTTATATGTTACAAATTCTATACTATACTATACCATTTTTATATTTGTTTAAAATGAGTCAATCATATTTTGAAGATTTTTAATTAATAAAAAGCAAATTTACTCATTTCTCATGTTCTTTATTACCTTATATATGTCCACATTTTCATCTCTTATTTTTCTTCTGCATAAAAGAATTTTACATATTTTATAGCACGAGTATGTTGGTGATATTTTTGCTGGGTATAGATTTCTAGGGTGACAGCTTTTATTTCACTACTTTAAAGATGTTGCCCCACTTTCTTCTCACTTGCATTGTCTCTGACAAAAAACTGCAATTCTGTTATTGTTCCTTTGTATGTAACTCTTTTTTCTGCTGCTTGCTTTTAAGATTTTCACACTATCAGTAGACTTGAGTGTGGTATAGTTTTCTTTATTTTTCTTGTTGTTAAGGTTTATTGTTTCTTGCAACTGTGTATATATTTTTCAACAAATTTGGGATATTTTGGCCATATTTATTCAAATATATATCCTTTTTTGAGTACCCAATAACATATATGTTAGGCCAAATGAAATTGTCCCTCAGCTCACTGAAGTTCTGTTAATTTTTGTTATTTTTTTTCTCTTTTTGCTATATTTTGTATACTTTTACTCCTATGTCTTTAAGTTCACAAATGTTTTTCCTGTAATATCTAATCTGTTGTTAACATCATCCACTGTATTTTTCTTCTCATAGATTACCATTTTTATCAATAGAAGTTAGTTTGGGTATTTTTATATTTTTCATGTCTTTACTTACTTTTTTATACATAAAATATAACTGTCTGTTTTTGGTTATTGATTTAGCATCTCTATCAAAATTGGGTCGGTTTCAATATTTATTTTTCTCTTTCAATCGCTTGCATTTTGGTATATCTGGTAATGCTTACTCAGTTTCCAGACATTGTTATTTTTTCCTTGTTGGGTGCTGAATATTTTGTATTCTGTATGCTCTACCCAATGCTCTACAATCATAAGGGTTTTTACTCTGGCTAGTGGGGGACACACTCGTCCCTGCCCTGTATGAACACCAAGTTCTAATTCCTTCTGATGGTTATTTTGCCAGTCTAGTTTCCTCACATACATGTGGTTCTTTTGCCAGTCTAGAGTAGTTTCTTCACATACATGCAATGGATTATTCTCTGCAGAGTGTTTAATGATGACTCTCTTTTGGTCTCTGGCCTTCTCTGTGTATATAGTTCCTTACTCTTATATACTCTGTCCTCTAAAATTTAGCTACCACAGCATCCCTAAACTCTCCTCAACTGTAAACTACATGTCTTCAACTCAGAGAACTTGACAGACTTTTCCTAGGTTTCCTCTCTCAGCATTAGGGGAAGAAATTTTAAAACTGGAAACTCTCAGTGCAGTAAGCTTGAGCAGCTTTAGAGATTATCTTCTTTTCTCTCATTCTTCAGAGATTACTATTCTTCATTACCTGATATTCAGTATCTACCAAATCATTGTTTCATATATTTTTTATTGGTCTAGTCAGAAGGTTAATCTATTCCCCATTATTCACCTTGACAAGAAACAAATTTCTGTGTAATTTTTGGTGCTGATGACAGAAGTTCAGAATTTTGTTTATTTCTTCCTATACAATCATCCCAGACCTTTATGTTGACAAACACACAAAGGAGCCTTTTCTCTATCAGTCACATTTAGGCTCTCCTCATACCCCATATTTAACTAGTGTATCTGTGACATCACTGATGCAAAAGAGTGCATAATAATCTGAACATTTCCATGAAAATTCATTGGGCAGAGAAATGTATGTTTTATCACATTCTGGAGGATCCATTTTTGTAGTCCCCAAATGTAGTTGTCAGGAAGAAACCGGCAACTATAACAGTTATAAGCCTAGTCCAGATGTCAGATTTAATCTATTTGTGTAGAATATCTTTTCAAGTGATGTAGTGGATTCAATTTCAGTGTTTTTCTTTTATGAGAAATGGAACTTTTATTGTCAAAAGCAGGTATTTAGGTGCTTGTTTACAAACTATATTTTGTTTACTTGTTGAGCTAGGTTTTTACTACTTGTTATTGAAAGGACTGGTTTCACTTCAAAGTGTGGAAGAAATTATACCTGAAATTAATATTGATGAAAAATGGTTATTGTCACTTTCTTGACCACTACTACTCTGAAAGATAAAGAAACAGCTTTAACATCCATTGCCATGATTTGTTGGATTTGGAACTGCTTAGTGGGACCATGAAGTCAGTATTTTACTCCTCAAAATCTTTTAATCACATCTGACACTAACATGCATGACATGAAAAAGCAAATCACATTTTTATTTTATTTTTATGATACCATAAAACATAAAAATATTTTAGGAAAAATTAATAATTTATTTATTAGACATTTATTGATGGAAGAGAATTTCTTCATGAAGATAACTTTGTCCTTTAAAATTACTTTGAGCTATATTTTCATAATATGTTATCATCAAAATATGTTTATGAATTTTTAAAAAAGAAAATTCCCAAGAATAATCCATTCAATTTATACTTTTTGTTGGATCATATTACAAGAATATTTCATGGAAAGTTATGGCCATTTCCTACAACATAAACTTTAGAAAGTTAAGACTTTAGCCCAGAAAATGTAGTAACATTTTACCTGGACTTGAAGTGAGAAGATCTCAGTTTTAGTTAGACTTCTGTTGATTATTTCCTATTCTAGATATGTTTGTTTCTTCCTTGAGTAGATTTAGTCTAGTTTCAACTTTTCTTACAGATTTATTACTTTCCTCTGTGAGAGCATGACTTCATAAATGGATTATCTGTTTTTTTCCCTTAAATTTCTCTGGCCTTTCTGGCACTAAATGAATCTCCTTGGTCACTAATTTTTAGAGTTCTATTTAGTGTCCTTCCTATAAATTAAAATGCAAGAACAGACAAGCAACTACTCTCTTAGGGAGTAAGATCCCCTCCTGTGGAGTCAGTGAGAAACCCTTGTGTACTTCAGAGTTAATCCTGCTGCCTTGATGCTCAGAAAGTGGTGGGGCGAGGCATCATCTTTCATCATCCACAATTCAGAAAAAGCAGTTCTTTGGTAGGAAAATCTTGATGCCATTTTCCTCTGGGATGAACTAGTCAGAGCCAACTTTCTAAAAGCATTTCACCACATTTGAGTAATATTCCCTCTAGAGTGCAGTAGTCTTTGATAAAAGAAATAGTATCTTATTTACTGAGGCATTCCTAGCACTAACTATAGTGCCCAACACAGAGTCAGAACTCAGCAAATAAAGGGATGAATTAATACATGAGTCCTGTAATGCAGCTTTCTAATGACTACTGCCCTTTTTGTTAGGGTGCCCTGACACTCTTAGAGTTTTCTTATATCACCACTTATTGCATTTGAGAAATAGGGTGGCATGATTTGAAACCAGCAGACCTGGATTCATAAGCCTCATCACTTATACCTTTTCAGTCATTTGTGCCTAAAATTTCCATGTATAATGGAAACAATAGCAGACACCCAGCAGAGTTGGTGTAAGACATATAACATAGTACCTGATTTGTCAGAGGAACCATTTATTTGATATTGGTCTCTATCTCTCCCACTTTGTAACTTTATCAGTTATTAACTATGTAAGACTTTAAAATGAAGTATTTAAATCCATGTTTACATTATAGCTACTTAGGGAAAATGCTTGTATTAATACTTGTTATTTTGTGTTTCCCAATATGGAAGATTGCATGGCGTATGTTTCGAGCTTGGTCTTGTTGTCATAAGAAGCAGTACAGGAAGAAGCCTGGACAAGTAACTGGTTCTGGAAGTCATAGTCCTGACTCATATTTCACATTTCTCTCAGAGGTGAAAATGTATGCAGGCAAAGGAAATAGGCCATATATTTAAAACGCTCATAGAATATAAATGTTCTCTTATGAATCCTAGATGTGACATCAGAAGAAGTTAGAGTGTCTTCCATAGTTAAATGGAAAGGAACATACAAATGGCTGCAGCTTGTCCATCAACAATCACAGTTCTGAAGACAGCATACCTTCTACATACCGTCTACCTGGTGCAAAATTGTCCTTTGGACAGAACACTTTTATATAAGGCAGTATTCTGCACTTGTAGTATAAAGCCAATTACAGAAAATTGGCAAGTAGTTAAGGCATATATGTGCCAAAAAAGACTTCAAAGCCATGATGTAGAGCCCAAGGGACTGAATGCAAAGTTTTTCTAAGCTTATAAAAACAATGTAGTGTAAAACCTGTCAGATTTCAATTTTCCCACACACAAAAAATGTGTCTAAGGGTTTGGCATGGAAATGTATTTAAAGCATAAGTAAGAAACTAATGAAAAAGGATGGTTAAACATTGACTGTGTTTTTCATATGATGCAATGCAAGGGGGAAAATGGAACTGGAAGCCAAAGTAGCAAAAACTCATGTGTAAAAAGCAGTATTATGCTCATATGGATGGGATACCATAAGAAAAAAGAGAATCATGATGGAAAGATCCCTTGAAGGTAGATACAATCTTGTTTCAGCAAATATAACCATCTAAATTCAGGAAACCTTGTTTTCTGAGAACATATGATTTCCCTTGCCTTTTTGACAGTGTATCCTTGCTTTTGATTATACATAACTAATTCTCTGTGTGTGTGCACACACACACACACATACACACACACACAAGCAGTTAGATTTGAGGACTTCACTTGTACTGACTGTACCATATTACTTTGGATTTGGAAGAGATTCTGACACTGTCTCCTGGTGATCCTCAAGCGTCCTTGCTGGCCCTACCATTCTCCCTCAGTAACCACTGCTTCACCCCATCCCAGGAGTTCAGGGGCTCTGGAGCATTCTGCAGGTATATGTACCAGGGATGGAGGATGAGAGCAGGCAAGGTCATGTAGTTTGAAAAGATGACCTCAAGAGATCTTGTGTTGTCCCCTTAGAAGAAACTTCTTTTTCTCCTTGAGGATTACTGAATTCATAGACTTTCCCCCATCCTAAACTTGGAAAATCATAAAAACAAAGTTAGTGAAGACTGTTAAAATCAAGTCCACCAGAAGCATTAATTTCTGTCCTGTTAGTGTCCTAAACAAGAGTACACATCACCCTTACCTCAGTATTTCTTTGTTTAATACAAGAAACTAACACAGATTATGAGTGTTTAACAGTATACATATGCACAACAGAAGAATGTATGTTTTGTAGAAACCATTCTATAATTGTGCATATCCTCAGTGGTCCTCTTCTTTTTTTGATCACATTACCAAGATGAAAAATAGTTTTTTTCTTGGTAAATAACCTAATATTAATAACACAATTGGAAATTGTACACGCACTTCCTACCACCTCACCCAAACTCTCCCAATCTGCCAAATATCACTTCCCTTAAAGAGACCCAGTTTATCTTGAGAAGGTTGTGGTTCTATTCCATCTTAAAAATGACATTTATAAATTCTTGATTACCAGGAACATCAGTATGGTATTATAAAAAGAGCTGTGACCTTGGGTAAACCAAGTTCATGCTGTACTTAATAGTAATAATAATGGTAGTAGTCACCAGAATTTCTTGAGCAGCTATTATGTGCCATGTTCTGTGGTGTTACTTTATATGCATCATATCATATAGCTCATTACCGCAATCTAGTCATTATCAAAGTAGTGGAATTACCCATGGATTGACAACAGTTTTCAAGAGTTTTTCTTTCTATATCCAGCTCATTTTTTCAATGTAGTAAGTGACCTCAAGCGAGTATATTGGGCTAGAAAAAGAGGGACGAGGGCATTGGGTGGAAATATGGAGGTATAGAGATCAGTAATTGCTAAGATATTTTTCAGCTCAAAAATATTTGTGATTCAAAATATACTCCCAAGCCCTAAAATAAGTGAGTCATTACGCTTCAGATTGTTTGCTGACATGGTAGCAGCTTTATTACTTACTATTAAGATTTAGCATTATAAATTCTAGTAACAATCAGTCAAGGGGGAAAAAATAGTATAACTCAGAACTTTAAAATTTTCTATATAATGAGGGGGAGTGATTCCAGAGAGTAATTAAGTCTGAATGAGAGTCATTTTATTCCATTTTGTGGGAATTTGTTAATGTAATCCAGTAACTAGGAGAATCTTACAAAGTGTTTATGAAACCATAAGTTTTATTTTATAGTCAAATGGGGAAAAAAATTGAAGCAAAAGTGATATTAGCTTATTATGACTCATTTATATAATTTTCCAACAGTGACATTCATTATGGTATCAGAGTAAGCAAATGTTTTTTCATAAAGGGAATTAATATAAAAGCTTTATTGGACCCTTGTAATGGAGCATATTGTTAAGACACTGCTCATCAGAAATGGGATTTAGTGAGAATTACTAGGAATATAAATGATCAATGTAGGAGCTTGGTTAGGAGTTTTACTGTGCAGTTTTGTCACAGGCATATTGCCAATATAATATTATGTACATTTTTTAATGAAATGATGATGTAAAGAAAGCTGAAAAAATATAGAACAGGTATCTGGAAAGTTTCCCTGTCTTTATAGAAAGATCTGTTTTATATTGGACAATAAACACTCTTCAGTGTCTTCTTGCTCAATACTCTAAATTTGGAACATCTATTTCTCATCCTGTGTCTTTCATCTCCTTAGTAAAGAGACCAAGGTCATTTGTGAAGCCTTCATCCTAGGAGAGTCAATGACAATGTGCTTATAAAATTGAAAAAAATAGAGGAAGGTAGGAAAAGAGGGAACTGGGTACTTCTTGCTCAAGTGAGAAGGAAAAGTCTTTCTCATGCAACTGTTCCAGGCACTCTGCCTTTTATCAGCAGCTTGGCTTCATGAGATGGAAGAACTTTGGAATTTAAACAGGCCTTGTTCCCATTTGACCTGGCTCACTCACTGTGAGACTGTCAGTATTTAAGTTCTTGGAGTTTTGAGTTTTTCATCCTGTAATTGGTTGAATATCTGCCTCATAGAATCAATGAGGTGCTAAAACAGGCTGTGGGTGTAAAGTACTGGGCATCTGATAGGACTCAGTTATTGTTTGTTGCATTCTCTCAGGAAGCTCCCATGACCCTGTGAAAAAGCACCTACTTTATATAGTGGGGCTGGGTTAATCATTGTAATAGTTAAGGTTCACAGAACACTTACTAGCATCAGGTTCTAATTAATTTATCGAGTATTCCCAGCAACTTTATAAGGTAGGTTCTAGTATACCCATTAAGTGATTTACATCAAGTCACATTATAGGAGTGGCAAAGCCAGAGTTTGAATTCAAATCTAACTCTAATGTCCATACTCTGAATCGCATCCCCATACCACTTTCCTACTGTGCAGAAAGGTAAAGAACTCTGTGAAAAAGCAACAAAAACAAGGATTAGAGAAGGATATTAACCAGGGCCCAGGATATTTTTACAAGAGGATCTTTGGTTTAGGGAAAGAGTAAACTAATAAGTTCTCTAAATAAAAGACTTGCAGCTATGTTTTTATAAACAGTCTTAAGGTTCCAAATGGAGGTAAGAAAACATATTTAGCCTGAGCTGAGGAGAAAAGAGGAGGGGTCTCTCCAGAGATCTGAGAATCCTGATGAACCTGGTCTGAGTCTCAGGGTAAAAATGGACTGAAACAGTAAGACTGACTCTTGAAGCCTCTGTGAGGTGATGTCTTTACAACTTGCTTCATTTGTGTACAATTCTTAATGTAGAGTTGCTCATTCTTGTAGTAAACATAGTCATAGATAAATTATTCTCAACTCTGATTGTCCATAAGAACCTACAGGGGAGCTTTATAAATGAATGTCCTGCCACCTTTAGTCCTACCCAAAGAAATTTCAGATGGTCCCAGGTAGGGCCAGGTAATAGTGCTTTAAAGAATCCTCAGGTGATGACTCCAACCAGAGAGAAAAGGGGCTACAGTTGCCACAGTAGGTTCAAAAGACCAAAGATGAAGCACAGGAAAAAAGGATCCCAGAGGCTCAGGACCCTATTTCATTCTTGTACTACTCCCTACACATCCAAGTGTGTTTGTTTCCCTGGATAGTGTTCACCGAGCTCTCAGCCATTTACCAAGTGCCAGTTTTATGATTACTGCCACATCCTCATGCCACTGTACCCCGTGAGTGTTGCCACATCTCAGACAAGCAGTCACAGTTTCCCATTCTGGGCTGAAATTTCTCCTGCAGACAAGTCTGTCAACAGCTTTCAGGAAGCCAGTTCTAAAGAAAATGCCTCCCTCATTCTTTCAACTCTCTAGGGTTATAAAGTTGGCTCATTAAAGCAGACAGTGTACTGAAATCACACACACACACACACACACACACACACACACACACACACCTAGGGAGGTGGAAGAAAGACATCCCAGGAGAAGGTGTCGTCCTCTAGCCAAGGAGCCAAGGAAGCTGCCCATCAGTGTCTTTTAAATTTTGGTATACATAGGGATTACATGAGATATTGATCTAAAAATATGCTCATCCTCAGGTCCCGCCTGACTTGAGAGTCCAGAATTTTCAGAGTGTGGCCCTTAGAACGGGCATTTTAGCAAGTTCTCTAGGTGTACAAGAAACCACAAATGGAAGCACTTCACATCACATTATCATGGGCAGGTGAGCCCACCATTTATTCCATGTAAAGGGAATTGATAGAATCACAGCTTTAAATTCTTTAGTCCTTCCTTCCTGTTTTTTGCTCATTCAATAAATATTATTACAGTTGGCCCTCTGTAGTCTCAGGTTCTGAGGTTGGTTGAATCTGTGGATGCAGGACCCATACAGATACAGAGAGCTGATTAAGAGCCTTGAGCATCCAAGAATTTTGATATCTGGAACCAATTCCCCAGAGGCACTGAGGCATGACTGTATTAAGCATCTACTATCTCTGTCCTTGTTGAAGGAAGCAAAAAACCTCTGCCCTCTTCATAGGGTCAGTTTGATCTATAGTCAAATGTTTTATCAGCCAATTACTAGGAGCTATGTGTATTAGGTAAATTATTCTCCTTATGAATGAGTATCCTTCTCTCTAAAATCAGTACAATAATAATACCCACCCCATGAGTCACAGACAGTAGCTCTATGAGAGCCTCAGTAAAAACAAACACCTGTATTTCTACTCTTAGTACCTTGTCTGAGTGTAAGAGCCCTTGTATTCTTCTGTCCTTTCAACTCTAATGAGAAATTGGAAATTAAAAATGTTCTAAGTTGATTGATAATGTTTCCTACTCCACTTAATTATATTTGTTCAGCATTGTTTTAGACTAGCATTGAGCTGTCAAACTTTAGTGGCATAAGAATTACTAGGGTCTGGGACTGGAGGACACGTTTTACAAGTGCTCACCCCTGGGCTTCTCTCAGATGAAGGAGCACAGAGTACCTGGATCTAGGATCTGGGATCTGGAACCTGGCATTTCAGCAGCTTCTCCAGGAGATCAAAACATCCCACTCTGTGTGATGCAGAAAAAGCATACATTTTAAATCTTGTTCTTAAGTTCAGAGATCACTTGAGGTGACATCCTATACACATGCAAGTATGAAACTAATATTCATCAAATAAGATAAGGCATGCGAAGTAACTTAGGCTGAAAATCATAAATGACTATAAAAATGCAAGAGAGCGTTCAACCCTTGAGGTAAGGGAGGGATGAAAAACAGAGAAGAGACCAATGTGGACACTAAGTCCTGTGGAACATCTTTGTGGAAACTGTGAGCAGCTTGAACCAAGAGTAAGGATTGTTAGGGAGAGAGGAAAAAATTTTAAGTGAGAGAAAAAGGTGTAAGCAACAGTACAAAGATGGCTCTGAGCTAAAATTTGGGGGCAGTGACAGTGCTTCAGACCAGAAGAACATGGGTTCATTTGGGGAAGCAAAGAGGAGATGGTTGGACTGAACCATAGAAGCCAGATTGAAAATGAATGCTCATTAGTGATCCTGAAAAACAATTCCCCTGTGCACTTCGGCCTCTGTCATTTATTTCAGCATCCATTGAACTAATGAAAGCACCAAGGAGCATTCACCAGAACACAGTGGACCCAGCACCTTGGCAGTCATAAGAATGAGACAGAGCTTTCAGTCTTAGATATTAAGGGACGGGAATGTGTTGTAAGGCTTTGATACTTTTATGGATGCTCACACTGCTGATGATAGAATTTCTCTGAACACATAAACCAGTATTGTCACCTGTAAGGTCATAATACTGGTATGCATTTGCTAGTAAGAATAATTACAGTTTACCACATGACATCTAGGGTCATCTTTGGGCATCGGCATCTCACAGTCTGAAGTAATTCCATGATCCACCTAGCACTTTCTCTATGAGTATTTTACGTTCAGTTCACAGTATTTTTGACGTCATTTAAGAAACAGTGGAAAGAAAACTTGACTCATTTAACTGAAGAGAGTAGTCACAATGCACCAAAACTACCAATTATTTTATTAAAATAAGATTTTCTATAGAACAGCAGTTTAATTTCTTATTTTGATGAATGTATTGTATAATACCCAATTTAGTTAGAGGGTACCTAAATTTCAACAACTTCAAATTGTAAAGCTTAGTAAAATTTGCCATTATTAGCAAACTTTTATGAAGGTGGGAAAATTTATATTAAGTAATACTTTGACATCCTGTCTCAAACTATTGAAGTTTGAAGTTCAATGACATATGACCACAAGATTGAGTTTACTTTAATGAAAAGTTATCATGCTATTTAGAGTTTTCTCAAGTTTACTCATTGCAAAGCTTGCCTTGGGGTACATATTTTATGACCTTTTTGTGCATTTGCTTATAAACTTCTTTAACAAAATAACCTGCCAGTGAGATTTAATTGTTTGTTGTTGTTGCTGTTGTTGTTGTTTGTTTGTTTTTTGCATAGAATTTTTTTACCATAAATTATTTTTTCTATTATTAAATTTAAAAAATAGTTGAAAATACTCATATGTAAATTAAATGCTTTATTCAAGTTAATGTATAAAAAAGCCCCTCAAAATTTTAGCTCCTTAAATGGAAGTAGGTTTAGAGTTTTTATGGAGCAGAGAGAAGAGAGGAGTACATCACTGTAGTCTTGTTCAAGGTTGCAATTGTCTTTATCTATAACATTGCAAAACTTGTAGTCAAAATTGTTGGAAGATGATGTCAGTTTTTCATGTTCCTTTCTCAAAATGGTTGAAGCAATCACATTTTGGCAATTTGCAGAGTATTTCTTTTGAAAATATTCTTGTAAGCTTTGTATGGGAGGGGGTAACACAAAGAAAAATAAATAAGGGAGAGAAAAAGAAGAAAGGAGGTAAATGTTGGTTTAAGTAAGGAAAATGGGCCAGTTTTAATTTTTTTAAACATCAAAACATAGGCAAAATGCATAAAAAGAAGTGTTAAGTCTGTTTTGTATACAGTGTAAAAGCTTTTCATCAAAAATATTTGTATCAATTATAGAAGTAGAAAATTAAGAAATATACAAGGACATGAACAAAGAAGGAAAACAAATGTGGCAGAGAATAGAATATATTTTAATATTATTTAAAATTATAGTGGTGATGTATGCTCATTGAATAAAGTCTAAATTCTCTAACTTTTTTCTATTTGTAATTCAGTTTTTTTCTAACAGAAGTAACTGAGGCCAATAATAAGTATTCTTCCAAAGATTTTCCCTATGTATTTACAAACATATAAAATATATGCATAAGTCAGAGTAAGGTTGAGAGAATGAATCTTAAGTGCATATTTCTAAGTAAAAAAGGCCGACTGAAAAGGCTACATACTACGTGATTCCACTTACATGATATTTGAAATAGCCAAAACTAGAGAGATGGTAAATATATCATTGGTTTCCAGACATTTTGTTGGAAGGGTGGTAGAAGGTTGAATAGGTGAAGCGTGGGGAAAATTTTAAGGTGATGAAATTTTTCTTTGTGATACTGTAGTGGTGGGCACGTGGCACTATACATTTGTTAAAATCAATTGAACTTTATAGCGTAAAGAGTGAACTTAAAGGTATGCAATTTAAAAATAATCATTTAGGAGGTTGGAAGATCACATCATGGAATTCAGATGTGACAAAAGAATCTAACTATATTACAAATGTGTGATGCAACCTCACTGAGGGACCTAGGGAGAAAAGTACTGACTTAAGTAACTTTGGAAATGAATAGCAGTTGTGAGACTAAAAATAGAAAATTGTACATAAGCACTATGCTCTAGTGGATAAAGTTATTTCCCTTGGAGGTTCATGTTAACAATTCTGAGATCACTATGTACTGGGATTAAACAAATAACTAAATGGACAGCAGATGGGGGAGCCAGTTTTCTCACTGTTTGAGCAGAGGGTTACAGATAAGCAAGGGATAAAGGATAGAACCATTTGATAACAAATTAGAGTTGGAGACAAAAGCATGAACTCACATGTACCTTAATATAGTATAGATGGTTATGTATAGAAATATGTACAGATATGTGCATATGCATGAGTAAGTTTGTGCACATACAGTTCCTTGCTCTGTCAGCTGAGAGGCCTTAGAAATAGTGACACCATAATGTCCGAATCTTGGTTTCTAATACAAATATCCAATAAAAGGAACCAGTACTCCTTGGAGAAATGGCTGACTCTAAACTTCGGTTAGAGAATATACAAAATTTTGTATATTCGGTTAGAGAATATACAAAATTCTGGCATCTTTTAGTGCCAGAAAATAATACAAAATTTTGGGATTTGTCATAGGAATATAAGAGCAAACTGAAAGAGCTCTTAGTAGTCAAAGCTGGAACTATTTGAGCAACAAGGTATAAAATACATATCCATGAGTCCATATCCATATAGATATAATTAAATGATTTAATAAATAAATGGGGAGAAGAGACAATTCTTCTATATGGAAGAATTCTCAATAAGTTATGTTGATTTCGACCCCTTGAGGATGTGGATCATAACTTCCCACCCCTTGAGCATAGGCTATGCATAGTAACTTTCTTCCAAAGTGTAAAGTAATGAAGGGAGGAGAAGAGTAATTTTACAGATAAACCTAAAAACACTACTTAAGCCAGGTGATCAAAGTTAACATCCTTAGTAATAAGTCATGTTGATAGCACATATCCTTGATATAATGTGATGAGAATGGCACTTCACCTCTGTGGTCTTCCTCCCAAAATTCCATAACTCCTGTTAATCAAGAGTAAACAAAAAAACACATCAAAATTAAGGGATATGCTACAGAAGACCTGATCAGTACTCAAAACTGTCAAAGTCATCAAAAACAAGAAAAGTCTGAGAAGTTATCTCAGTCTAGAGGAGCTTAAAGAGACAAGATGGCTAATTGTGATGCTATACTCTGGATGAGATTCCAACACAGAAAAAGGACATTATGTAAAACTAAGGAAATCTTAATAAAATGTGACTTTGGTTAAAAGTAATGTATCGATATTGGTTCATTAATGGTTACAAATGTACTATACTAATGTAAGAAGTTAACAATAGAGGAAACTGGGTATAGAGAATTCCCTGTACAACCTTTGCAACTTTTCTGTAAATCTAAAATTATTCTAAAATTTAACACATATTTAAAAATATAAATTGGAATGTTTTCTATGACAAGTATATATATATATATATAAATATATATATATGTTATATTTTATTATATTATATTATATTATATTATATTATATTATATTATATTAGTGGCTGCTTAGTAGTCCATAATACACATGAATATTTCATAACTTATTTAGACATTCCCCATCATGGTCATTTAGAATTTTAGCAGCTTTTTACTATTGCTGTTTGTGCTAAATAAACATCCTTAAATATATGTGCATAAAGCTGGGGTAATAATACTTATGTCAAACAAAATAAACTTTAAAACAGAGGGTATAATAAGATACAAGGAAGGACATTTCGTAATGATGGAGGATTAATCCAACAAAAGGACATAACCTTTGTAATCATTTATGCATCCAACACAGAATCACCTAAATATATAACACAAATGTTGATGGACGTAAAGAGAGAGAGCGGCATTAACACAGTCATAGTTAATAACCCATTGACACAAGTGGACAGATCTTCAAGACAGAAAATCAATAAGAAAACAGCAGCCTTAAATGATATGTTGACCAGATGAATTTAATTGATATTTTTAGGACATTTCACCCAAAGCAGCAAAATAAGCATTCTTTTCAAGTGTGCATGGGAAATTTTTCAAGATAGACCACATGTTAGGACACAAAACAAGTTTCAGTAAATCTAGGAAGATTGAAATTATAGTCTCCAACTCTAATTTGTTATCAAGTGTCTCCTTCAACCACAATGATATGAAACTAAAAATTAATTACAAGAAAAAAAAACTAAAAAATCACACAAACACATGGGGGCTAAATAACATGCTACTAAACAATGAGATCAAGGAAGAAATCAAAATATACCTTGAGACAAATGAAAATGAAAACAAAATGTTCCAAAATCTATGGGACACAGCAAAAGCAGTTCTAAGAGAGAAATTTATAGCAATACAGGCCTACCTCAAGAAACAAGAAAAATCTCAAGGATATAAAGTCTTTTAGGACAGTTCACAAACCACTGCAGAAATTACTACTTACTTTATAATGGGGTAAAACAGGTGTTTTAAAACTAAGGATTTACGAGGATATTTTAATGTATATGCCAGGTATGGGGTGAGAACAGTGAGGACTTGGTAGCGAAATATACTGCTTATATTAATCCAGAGACTCTCCAGCTCATCTAATTCTAAATCTAAAAGCATCTGTATACTTTACACAAAATTTTACATTTTAATCTAGGACTATAAAACAATTTTCAAAATGTTCCACTGTTCTAAGTGGTACATAATTCTTTTGTTATCAGGAATTTTTTTCTTTCTAACACTAATTATAAAAAATCTATCTGGATGTAGAATAAAAGACCTATATAATAAGAGAAAGTTCTAGTATAATTTTTTGATAAAATTAATGTTTAATTTCTATTTAGCTTAGTTTAAAATTTGTATTTAAAATTTCACCAATACTGTATTTGTCTTATGATAGAAAACAGTAATAGCTCTGAGAGATTTTACAGGTGAGGGACATACAAGGTCTTACAACTGAATTAAGAATGTCAACATAAAAATTAAGGGAAGTTCACATGTAGAAGATGCAAAAGGTAGATAGATATGAGACTCACTTAACATGTAAAAGTTTTAATCATTTGGTAGAGTCTTTTCTTAGAAAAAATTCACATAGAATGAATTTCTAAGTGAATCAAATCTTACATAATATCCCATTATATAATTAGACACATTCTGATTATATAGTAAAAATCAACATAGAAATTCAGACTCTAAGAAGCCTCATAAAATATATTTTAAAGTAAATAATCAATTATAAAGCTTTAAAACAATGAAGTGCTCATAAGTAAAAATCAACAGAAGTATAGCTAACAGAAACTCTGGTATACAATATCTAGCTTTTACAGCTGAATCATAGAACTGTGTCCAATTTCAAAATTTTCCTAATAGTATCAAAACTAACTGAATAGCTAATGCTCAATCCTATCAAACACAAAATATGTGCTCATTTAGCTAGATTTAGTATCATGTAACTATCATGTAACTACTTACCTGACATTTTTAATAAAATATGGTTTTAATAGGGTTGATTGACAATTAAAACATACATTTTTAATAGGTGTGCAAGGATTTAGTATTAGCTAGATTTTTTAACCAATGTAGAGACTATCTGGCAAATGTCATCAATTTTATACACTAATACACATATATATGATTTGAGGATATATATATATATATATATATATATATATATATAGTTTACAGAAGAGTCATGAAATATCTAGAATAGAATCATTTAACCTAGTAATAGCTCATAAATGTATTAAGAACAAAATTTTCTTTTCTGTGTTAGGGACACAGATCTTTATTACATCTTTTTAATATTTTGTTTGTTTGTTTGTTTTTAAACAGGTTGTTTGGTATAAAATCAATAATTCAAACAGACTGTTCCAGCACATGGGAGATCATAGCAAACCCAGACCTCTCATGGTACCACCACGCCAACCCCATCCTTCTGTTGGTGATGTACTACACCCTGGCAACTCTGATCCGCATCTGGCTGCAAGAGCCCCTTGTAAGAATAAAAAGGTTTTTATGATCTTGTCTGCAAAGTAACCTGAAATTGTTTCTTCCTATTAACTGCTGACTAAGAAACACTATATCCCAAAATAACTGTAGTGTTCTGCTTATAGTATTTTGATTCTACAAAGAGTACTAAAAATACAAATACTATCAGAACAAAGACTAGCTTCCCTTTGGTAATATCCACATGTACTGCTAAAAATGGTAGGTGGTGAGGAGAATGAAAGACTCATTTTTCTTGAGCACTTACTAAGGGCCAGACCACATGCTAGGCTGATATTATCTCATTCAATCCACTACTTAAGTCTGAAGAAAAGGCTTAGAGATGTCAAGTGGTCTGAAATCTTAGAGATGAGGAAAAAGGTTAGAGATGTCAAGGGGTCTGAAATCACACACATACTGAATTGTAGAAATCAGGTTCAAACCAATGTTTCAAAACAAAGCTAGCGTCTCAGTGACTACACACCCTTTATCGTAGTGGTTAGAGTTTTTGAAACCTTCTCAGATCTCTGACCTCTGAAGGCATGACAGGACCTAAATGACTGTAAGAAGTTCAGTCATAAGGCAGCAAATTATTACGTGAGTGTAAACAGGGTTGTCACACCTTTTATTCATCACTTGCCAGGGGAGTTCACAGGTCAGCAGCAGGTTCTGTTGAGCACAGCTGGATGGAAGTCTGTAATCAGTCACAACTCCTCTTGAACCACTTCTAGCTTGGGGCCTTGATGCAATTGCTTACTTTCCCCCTTCCTGTCTTCACACCCACAGTCTGATCCACTTAATTAGTCAACAAATACTTATTGAAAGCCAACTGTCTTAGACACTAACCTGGGATCTTGAAATAGAGTACTGACTTATAGGCAAGGCTCCTATTAGAGGAATTATACATTCTACAAGAGAAAAAGAGTCCAAAAGAAGTAAACAGTCTCTGAGTCAGATAGTACAATGAAACTCAGTGAGATTCATGTGTCTGTCCATCCCCAGCCAAAGAGCCACCTGCAGAAATGGGGCTCTGTCCTGTTCTGTGTGAAACTGCTTCCCCATTGTGCAGACAGGCCTGGGGGATGAGGGCTGCAGAAGCTGTCCTTATTCACAGGGTTCTCACATATCGCCTTTCTTTGGGGCTCACTGATGGCAGTTGCATAGTAACAGAATGCTTCATGGGTCATAAGGACTCCAAATCACCAGCTACAAGCTCCTCTAATTCTCTTCTGAAATTTGAATGTGTCAGTAAAATTCTTTCAAGTGTTTGTTGTATTTGCTTCTTCCACAAAAACACCTATGGCTATGGAAACTATTTCTGAGCAATGTTTTGCAAATGATGAAAATTACTTTAAGGCATTCAAGTTTATAAGAGGTCCTGCTGCCGTTAACTTTCTCTGTGATATCTCAGGCAGTCTGTATGGCAGGAGCTTGTGTACCATCACTGTCATGCTGTCATAAAGGTGAAGGCTGCTATAGCTCCTTAGGCCTATGAAACATTTGACTTCCTTAGCTGTGGGTTGTCTGAGGATGAAGGAAGGCAGATGGCTAGGAAGATAATCTAAGTTCAGCCCACACAGTTAACAGTGGTATTACAAATTGCAGTGTCTGGAGGCAGGTGGAGAGCAGAATGTAATGAGTACTAGTGCTCATTACATTTCAGGTGGTCTGTGTTTTAAATGGGTGAGGACGCAGGACTTTCTCATTGAGGCAATGATGGAAGACAGGTGGCTGATTATATCATGGTTCCAGATGACCTGGTACATTTCATGAAAAATGCAAGCCTACAAATGTGAGTTCTGAGGTAAAAGTCTACAATACATGTTTGAAACAGAAAGAGTAGCAGGTGTCCGGAGTGAAATGTTATATGGGCTCCCACCTGGCAAGTGTGAGTTCCCACCAGGGCATCTGAGTGTTCCCATGGGTGCTATATGCTGGCACAATGGAATCCAGAAATTGGCCAATAAGACTATGTCCCTTCCCTCTGCTCCAGTATCAGTGGTGTGTTAACACCCTTTTTATTGGGCCATCTTTTTTGGAAAACCAAACTAAATCACCCAACTGCATTGTTTTTTATACCCTCTCTTAAACATCGCTCCCCGACCAACTGTCTAATTTCGGTCAATGTCTCATTAGGCAAGGCCACATTTCTGTGCTTTAGATATGCTCTTGTTTATTATTGTGTTTGATCTCTGGATGATTCTGCCTTTAATAAATTTATTCTTCATTAAAGATTCCCTGTGGCTGGGTTACATAGTTAATGGTGGACTTTTTTTTTAAGTTCTTCCTGTAAGAACCATTTACATAGCTGCTTTCTAGTGCAGTTTAGAATACATATTGAGAGGGTGTGGTATTTAACCTTAGAGCATATTGCTGTAACTTATGGGGCTTAGTAGTAGTCATGAGCTTAGCATTTAACGGACAGCATTTTTGTCATTTTTTAAAGTGTCTTGATAAAGTCTCATATATTTTATATATTAACTTTAAAAATAATCATATTGAGGCAAAGATGAAAATTTTCACTTTTATGAGGGAACTGCTCTGGGAAGCTGAGCTGGTCCTGAAGACTATTCTGTGTCTCTAGGTGCAGGAGGAGAAGGCCAAGGAGGAGGACCCAGCCCTGGCTTGTGGCCCCATCCAATTAATGGCTAAGAGGAGGCGGAGCCTGTGGTATGCGTCCCATTACCCAACCGACGAGAGAAAAGTAAGGCACAAAGAAAGGAATTTTTATTTCCTGCTTTATTTTGCTGTTTTCATATTATATTGCTGAATATGAGTCATATCATATCATATGCAAACCCAGATTGCTTACAGTTTATAGAAATGGTTTAATGTTGATAACTCAGTACCAGAGAGCAAGAGGGGCACTGAGCACTTCCAAAGAAAATATCACGGCTCTAGCATACTCTATAAGACACCATTTTGTATTTCAGGGCTATGTATATTACATATTCCAGCAATTACTACTGAGTTTTTTAATCCTAAAGGGTAAGAATGTTCTTAGTTTTTAAAAAAATAATTTTGTATTTAAAACAAAAAATAATTTAACAATCTGTTATCACTGGGCAGTGAAAGGCTCAGTGTTGAAATACAGTGCAGAAAATAATTTCACTCCATAGGGTAGACAGCCATAATAATTACTCAAGAAACCTTAGAGAAGATCAAAACAATCTATATGAATACAATTAAGTGTTTTTTTTTTCTACTTTGAGGCAACAAAATGGATTGACAAGGAAAAGTGAGTCACAATTGGGTACTTCATATAACATTTTGATCATTTATTGACCATTTTAAACTCAACTCAATTAATGCAATACTGATGTCTTAAAATGGCCCATTTACAATGCTGTAAAGACAAATACTGTTTTGTTTCTTGGATGGGGTCAGCATTTTCCTTTCTAGCATGTTAAAGAACTGAAGAGTAGATTGTCTGATTTATTTGTTGGTGGGTGAGTTTCTCTGATACATGGTTTTATTCTAAGCCTGATGGTCCTGTACTGAGAAAGGATAGAACAAAGAATGAACTGTGTTAGAGAGCTAACAGCAATGTGGAGCAAATGCTGTACCTAAGATGTCTGAGAATTTCCAAAGGCCCTTTTCTCTCTCATCACATCATGTTTCAAGTGATCCTGCATGTATTATAAATGATGCCATCTACAGAGTATAGCACAGCAGTTTTCAAAGTGAGGTCTGTGCACATCTGGGGACTCCTGAGACCCTTGACTGCAATCCACAAGCTCAAAAAGAGTTTTTTAATAATAGGTAAAATATTTGCCTTTTCATTATGCTAACATTTGCTCTGATGGTACAAAAGCACAAACTCAAGGCAGTGACACAAACCCCCACAGCTGTGGTCAACTTTTCATGGAAACACACTTGCAGAAAACAAAGCAAAAAGGCCAATTCCACTTAAAAATATCCTTGATGAACCAGAAATACTTATTAATTTTCTTAAATCTCAACCTTAGAGCACACATCTCTTCAATATTCTGGGTGACAAAATGAGAAATAAACACAAAGTGCCACAACTCTGTCAATGAAAAGCACTTGACCAGCTGTTCGAAGTAGGAGCTGAACTAGCCATATTCCACCAAACATCAGATTTACTTGAAAGAAAGGATATTAAGTAGATTGTGATTATTCGGATGTGGATATTTGTCAGACAATTTCTAGAAAGTAAATGAAGTGAGCCCATCCACTGACAACATTTGTTACTAGTGATAAAATCTAAACTTCTGAGTGAAAATTAGAATATTGGAAAACTTGTATATACTACTGAGAGCTTGAAAACTTCTCAATACTTATGTACTTTTCCAATGAGATTAGTGGTGATATCAACAAATGCGCTTTTTAAATATTGTGTAATGAAATGTGTCAATACTTGGTACAGTTGTATACCTCACTGAAGCAAATCACCAACATATGATATCATGATGTGTGAGTAAAAGATCCATTCAAGGTACAGAATACAGGCATACCTTGTTGCACTTCGCTCTATTGCTCTTCACAGATACTGTGTTTTTTATTAATTGAAGGTAAGACCCTCCATCAGCAAAAAGATGATCACTTGTTTTATGCCAATACTCACTTTATTGCTGTAGTCTGAAACAAAACCCACAGTATCTCCAAGATATGCCTGTATATCAGTGAATTTTAATGTAAAAGACTGAAAATTTCATTGCTTTGGTTTCAGATTCCACAGCGCAACTAACCTTCTGAGTTTGGTGTAGTATCGAAGAAACTATGCACAATTATCTGAATAGACTGTTGAAATACTCCTTCCTTTTCCAACCACTTAGCTTAATGAAGCCAGACTTTCTTCACATATTTCAATCAAAACAACATATCACAGCAGATTGAATGCAAAAACAGATATGAGAATCTAGCTGCCTTTCTTGAAGTCAGATATTTTTAAAAATATACAAAAACATAAAACAATGTTATTTTTCACTATTTGGGTTTTGGGTTTTTTTGGGGAAATAAAAAAATTAAAAAGTATAGGCATATAATAGTTATTTTGTTATAGACAGCATGAAAATCTTAAAGTAATAACAAACCACACAACAAATCAAGTTTTCTTCATCTAGTTCTGTAAAACTAAACTCTTTCAGAACACATTCTACCGAGGTCTCTAAGAGTTCTAGGAGTGTAAAATCAAGCTGTTTAATCTATTAGAACAAAACACTTGAAAAACAGTCAACTTTTGTAGTCATATGGTTTATGACTGCTTATTTGCTGTTATAATTAAAAGGTTATTTAAAAGAAATCAATTTGAGATCTTCAATTTACATTTGAAAGGACTGTTTCCTACAATTAACCTGCCTAAAAACATACTTATGGTTCAGATATTTATGAGTTCTCTTTCCTACCTTTTTTTAATAATCATTTGCTCCCCCTCTCCACCATCAACATTTTTTTAAAGCATACCTTTTTTAGTCATCCAGAATCTTTCTACACTGCATTGTAAAACATGAAATGTAAAAACCTCAAAAAAAAAAGTTAACATCAGAAACTGAAAAATGGTTATAATAAACAGCAACATCTTGTTCAACTATTTGTCCCTTTATATTTTGCATGGCAGTTTTAACATACTAGCATTGAGCTAGTTTAAGAGAATAGAAATGTGCACACTAAAACTTTATAGATATATATATATATATAAACATTACAGTGCTTTCTGCTTACATATTAACATGCTGTCCCGCATTGTTTTTTTGCAGCTTTTATCTATGACCCAAGATGACTACAAACCATCTGATGTTAGTATATCCTTAGAATTACTATTTATGCACGTGTAAGTGATGTAAAAGTGACATAAATAAGATTAGCTCCTTTGAGTATACTTTAATTATAAATTTTCTATAAGTTTTGGAATAATTGTTTTGCATAAATTATATCTGGTTTATTGCTGTTAAAACACTGACTCATATGAGCTCAAGTATAATCATACATAATGTATTTAAACTTTTAAAAAGCCATGTTGGAGGATTTTTTTTAAAAGCATTTTGCTTTGCAGATATGCTTATTGCATACTTTGAACAGGAAGTCTTGCATGTTCACAGACACACAGACATATGTGTATATGTAAGCATATGCTTATATGTATACCTAAAAAATTGTAAAGCCAAAGAGACAAAGGAGTGGGGGAAAAGAGAGCGCTTAGTGTACGATGTACTGCAATAGGGAATTGCAAGTTGGCTGCATCGGGCAGAGACCTCTAAAAGGGGTACCATCTAAGCTGAGACCTGCTGCATTAGTCCTATGCAGAGTCTGGTGGGCTGTGAGGCAGGACAAACAGGGGTCAGGGCAGCAATGCTCCCCACCAGGACCCAGGGAAGGTGTGGAGTTCCTTACAGCTGGTGGGATGTCTGGGAGAAGGACAGCCATGAGAGCAAAGGCTCAAGAGGAGGTCAGAGCAGATTGTTAGGCCTCAGTCAGCCCTCTCCAGAGTTTACACTTCATACTGAGAACAAAAGGTACATTGTACAGTGTTTAGGTAGGACAAGATTAGATTTACATTTTACTGCGATGACTCCATAGAGAATTGGTTTGAAGAGGATATAGACAGGATTTATCTCACTAAAGAAAACATTGACTAAATTGTTCAGCTTTCAATCAATTCTTCATTGTTGAGTTATACCTTGATGTAAGGTAAGGAGGTGGTATGTCTATATTAAAAACAGTAGCTGCTATCACAGGTCTGCCTTTGTTCTTCACTCCCTCGGCAGGGTCTGTTGGTGACCGTGAATGGCAATCCTGTGGATTACCACACCATCCACCCCAGTCTTCCCATAGAGAATGGCCCTGCCAAAGCTGAGCTGTACTCTACCCCGCAGTACCGGTGGGAGCCCTCAGAGGACTCGACAGGTAAGGAGCCAGCTCAGCAGGGCATGTCACAGCCATAATTGTAGTTTCTTTTAAGCATAAACTCAACTTGGCATCTGTCTTTTGTTTACTGTTTATTGAATCTGGTTTGTTTTTCCCTTTTTTTTCCTAAAAAAAGATATTGTCTTCCACAGTCAGTTTAATTAAGCTCATTCCCTTAAATTTTGCCTATATTTTGCCCCAACATAGTGCTATGTGTGTTCTATCCTTGTCTACAAAATAAGAGGCATAATCAGGGCCAATTTGAAAAAAATAAAAGGTAAAAAATTATTTTAAACATGTCAAATTATTTATAGTGTTAAATTATAATTCAATGATGTGATCAAGATCAATAGTTTTGCAGGTGAATGGATGAAAGTTTTTAAAAATTACTTTTTATCTATTAAAAAAAAGTGAGGGTCAAAACTTACACAGCCTTTTTCCCCCTTTTTTCCCAGTTTATTATATTGAAGGAGGCAGACTGTTACTAAAGCTGACAAATTGGTAGCCTGGGGTAGAGATTTTATCCCCAGACTTGTTTTTTTTTGGCCTATACAGTATTTTCTTTAAAAAAGTTAAATAGTAACCAACATTTTAAAAGCTGCAGTTCTGACCTAGAAATGGAAATTTCTGTAATCCCTTTAAGAATATGAATATCTGGCAGCTCTAGTCCCTCATTTCTGTAAGGCAGAAGTTGACTCAACTGCTGGTGTCAGTATCCCATCAGAGACTATGTTAATTACCAATTCATAAAGACTGAATTAGCTAAGTTTACTATTGAGGGAAAAAAAAAACAGAATACATGCAGGTTAACAGCAAAGTGGCTACAAAACTATAGTGGATTTTTCTCTATATTTATACTGAATTAAAGTTAGGGTGGTTAAACATTATCCTACACGTAATAAACAACCAGCAGCTATCCAATCTGCATTATTGGTATATTGAGCTTACTCTCATGTTTGTTTGTTGTTGTTTTTTTTAACATTCTTTATCAGGCTTATTCTAAAGCCCTGTTCTTAATTATTTTTTTTATCAGTATAATCCAGCAATTGCCTCTAACAATGCATTTACTTAGGAGTACAAAAGGTTAGTCATATTATCCAATATTCCTCAGAAAGGTCAGATCAAGTTTATTTCCCCTGTCCTACCCTAATCCTCCCCACACACACTCCAGCCCCAAAAGTCACCTGCAATCTCTATAGAACACCACACTCTACTGGTTAGTTGCTTCCTACTACTATATACATGCATATATTTTAGTTTGCATCTTGGGCTTAAACGAGGATTTTTACTTATGAATGTCTCTGAAGATCACACTCTTTCCAAAGTGTGATCTTCAGAGCTTTGGCATCAGAATCACAAAGGACGGGCCCAACAACCAGCACCTGTGACTTCTAAAGTTTGATAAGTTCAGGTCACAGCCAAATATTCTTCTGTTTACACATTACTTAACGTGAAGAGAAATGAACAGAATTTTGACTGCTGACAAGGCAAACGCACACATACTGAAATCATAAATTAAATGTTCAAAAGTAAAACAAAAACTGGAAAGATTTTTGAAATTTGAATCTATGGATGCAAAAAAATGTTACTACCAGAGAAGTAGCATGCCAGTAATTGTAAAATCCATCAGATTTAGTTTTCTCATCACTGTCTCTGATCTGTGAACTTCCTCAGGCAAACCCCAGATGCATCCCACTCCAGTGCTGAAAGGATGGGAGGCAGTGGGCTTCTGCAGGAGGAAATACTTCAGCCTCCTTACAAGCTCACTTACGAGCCTATATGGTGACTGTATTTTTTAGTGATTTATGCTTCTCATGGTGTTAAACAACTCCCTACATGAGATGTGACCCATTTTTATGTAGCCTATTTTAATATAAGAAAGATAGAAAGGACGTTTTACTTAGTGTGTTGCTCGTACTTCACCTGTCAAAATAGCTTTCCTGATAACTGTAGGAGAATCTCAAGGAGAAATCCTTCACACCTGTGCCAGTGCTTTCCTATTGCTGGTCTCCTCTTCAATGCTGCCCTCCACACTTTATCTCCCTTGCTTTCACCTTATCTTTTTACCTTGCTTTTTACCTTTCTTTGCTTTTACCTTACCTTATACTTAGCATGACTTTTCTGCCTCAGCATGACCTAAAAGGAAACTGAGCCACCCAGCTCACTCTGGCCAAGTGATTGGTGGGTTGATTGGTTGGTTTTCTGCACCACTTCTATATACTCTTTGTATTAGTTATCTATTATTGAGTAAAAACCTTAATGGTTTAAAACAACATTTAGTGTCACACAGTTTCTGTGAGTCAGGAATCGGGTGTGACTAGGCTGGTAGTCTCAGGCTCAGGGTTTCTCACGAGGCTGCAGTCCAGCTGCTGGCTGAGACTGAGGTCCTATCTGAGGGTTTGCCTGGGGACAATCTGCTTCCGTGTCCATTCACATGACTATTGGCCGGCCTTAAGCTCTTGCTTCCTGCTGGCCAGAGACATCAGTTTCTTGCCACCTGGGCCATTCCATAGGGTAGTTTACAAAATGGCAGCTGGCTTCTCTCAAAACAAGTAAAAGAATGAGAGAAAGTACTCAAGGTGAAAGCCAGTCTTTTAAAATTCAATCTTGGAAGTAGAATTCTGTCCCTTCTCATATTCTATTTGTTAAAAGCCTACCAAAGGTCCCAAACACCTTCAAAGAGCCGGGGTGATACAGGGGCATAAATAGCAGGAGGTGGGGATCATTGGGAACCATCTCAGAAGCTTCACTCCATGCTCTCTCAAATCCAAATTTTCTTTGTGTGATTTGTGAGTATCAGGCCCTATTACACTTACCAAGCTAATTAGAAATAATTTCTGAAGTCTTAAATAAAAGAATATGCTGAAACCATACATGAGCTGCACCATTTGGGACATTTATACAAAATTCATATTTTACATAAATAGTTATATAAAATATGTGTTCATCTAGAAAAGAAAGAGGAAGAAGAGGATGAGAAAGACGAATATGAAGAAGAAAGGAGCCATGAGGAAAAAAGAAGTGTGAAAGTCCACGCCATGGTCTCCGTGTTCCAGTTTATTATGAAACAAAGTTATATCTGTGCCCTAATTGCAATGATGGTAGGTGTGAGAGGCCACGGCGAGTGTGCTGGAGGAATGGTACACACAATCCTGCTAGCTGGAAGCTCCACCATCCATCTCATGGCCAGCACAACTATCTTACTCTTCCCAATGTCTTGTCAGAGAATGTTTGGTTATATTAGTTTTTAATGGGATTTTTATATTATAGATTTCAAAATCATGCCTTCTTCCACTCAGCCTCCTTTTAAATATTAATACAGCTTTACCAAATTAGCCTATCAAGTCAGACTGTCTCCTATTTTGCCAATATAAATGGACATATAAGATAGTTTTTCTAAGTGATATTGAAGGTGTTCAAGATTATCATAGGTTGCTTTTATTTCAGGTGGTGATAGTTATACATTCCCATCTTAACTTAGATTTCAGTGAGACTTTATTGCATCTTAGCTGCAATAATTTTTTACCAATATGAGAATCAAGCAACCAGAGTTCCCAAGAGCTTTTCTGATAGTGAGCGCTCGGTTTACACATGTTTCAAACTACTCACCTCTGGGCACATCCTCCATCTCTAGCATAACACCTACAAAAACAGTCCTTTGGCTTATGCGTAGAAAATAAAAGTCTAATTTCTACCCTTCCTAAAAATAAACTTGCATGAGAAATCTGATTTATTTTTGAGAAACTCAACACTTGTTTAATATAAAACTCTTCCAAATTATGTGGTCAGTGCTGAAGTCCCATGGACATCTTTGATGATAAAAAGTGAATATATTTTATAACTTTAGGAAAAAAAAATACAGGTGCTCAATTTCTACAGGTGCTCAGTCAAGGTGAACCTGTGTGTAACTCAATTTCAGCTTCTGATAAGGACCACTGAAATATCTTAGGGAGAGTTGGGAAACAGCTCCTCAGAATTAAAGATGGCTCTTTTGACAATTGCAAACTCTGTCTTCTAAATAATATTAATTCTGTGCTCTTTAGGTATTTTTTGATATTTTTATATGTCAACCTCTAATTAATACTTCAGCAAAATTCTGATTTTAAAATATCAAAATGATAAATGCAATTTACTATTCTGAACCAGAACTCAAAAGGATATATACTTTTTCTCCCCTCTCTTTCTAAAAATAAGCCAGTTAAGTTTGGTCTCTTTTTTTGAAGAAATAGAGTTTTAAATTTTTTGAATACACATCCCATTACTTAGTAGAAAAAAATCTATTGTAAAACAACATTAAAGACATGTCCTTATCTGGTGCTATTTCTGTTGTTTTAGTGGAGCCACAAAGTGCCTGCCTTCAGTGGAAGCTTCCCACAGCAGCAGACTTTTAATCACAGACAGAAAAAGAATTCCGAAGGAGCCAAGTCTGTTAGAACAATATATATATTTATTCAAAAATATAAAGTACAGATATTCTTAACTCTCAGGAAATCCAGACCCTGAACATACGTGAACACAAGAAGCAATGTAATGCAGTGTGTATTTCTCAGCTGCCACAACCGAAAGGCACAGTCAGCTTAGGCACTAAAGACGAAAGACATTTAAAAATACTCATAATTTGTTTTTCTCCCTATTCTACTCTCACCTTCTCAGACAAGAATAGTGTGTGGGAAGTGGAGGGCAGGGGGAATCTGCTGGAATTATGATATCTGTAAAGCTTATTTTCTTGGGTCACAATGGCATCTCTCTCCATGATTTCACCAAAACCCTCTCTTCTCTCATTTAAATATTACTGATTTTTTTTTTAGATAACTTTTAACTTACGAGCAGGGGGCTATATGTTGTATTGACCATTGTTTATATTTTCTCTTTCTCCTTTGAGGCTTGGAGCATCACCTATCATAGCTGGCTGACTTTTGTGCTGTTGATTTGGTCATGCACTCTTTGGATGATTCGCAACAGAAGAAAATATGCCATGATTAGCTCTCCTTTCATGGTCGTCTATGCAAATCTATTGCTGATATTACAGTATATATGGAGTTTTGAACTTCCAGAAATTAAAAAGGTCCCAGGATTTTTAGAAAAGAAAGAGCCGGGAGAACTTGCCTCAAAAGTAAGTGAATAGAAAAACAATAAAACAAGTCATTGAAACAAAACCACAACAATCAGTAATCATATTCAAGCAAAAATGTACAAAAATAGATTCCAAATATTCACTGCTTTGCAAAAATAAATAAATGTGAAATGATAAGAAATAATTTTTATTGCTTAGAGGTCTCTATAAGTTAAACTTGAACAAAAACTTCACCATGCTTTCAAGTTTTATTCAATAATGAAAACATTTTCCACGTAAAGAAAAAATATAGTCTACATTATTTTTAGTATACAGTATAGTAGAACTTAGATGGCAAAATAGGAAAATAAAATGTGAAATATATCAAAGAGATAAAGGACTCTTTTAGTTATCAGTTGGAGAATAGGCTGAACACATTGCTGTTACAGATAATCACTGATTATTAATTAAAATATTTTCTTCAATTATGCCCTACAAAAGATTTTTAGCAACAAAAACTAACATGATACTTGCTTTTATTTTTTTTACTTCTATTATATATGTCTCCATCTATAGCTAGAATGTTCATAATCTTTTACTGCCCATTTATTTTCATGATTCATTTTAATAGTTTTTACTTCAGAAGTTTATAGGTGCCCCAACTATCTGTTTTCTGTTTGTGAGCAGAGTGGCAGACTCAAAACACCTGTTTCCTTTGTGTAGCTGACTTTGTGTTGAGACAGTAAAAGCACTCACATGTAATTACTGAATGATCCTTGAAATTCTTGCTTCTTTAAGCAGAAAATTAATCTCTAAAAGAGTCATTCATTTATGTTACATGACATCCACCTATGGGTTACCAAATACTCCATAATCAAGGCAATGAGGCATAAGCAGGGTGCTGAGTACACTGAAGATTTTTTCATAACAGATTTTATTCTTCTGAAGGCTATTGGGGTAAAGGGGAAAAAATCTAACAGGTGAATGCTAATGACAGGAATTAGATTGTAATCACCTATGTTTATGAACCATGGCAACTTAATTCATTCACTTATTCATTCATCTCTATGAAACTCCCATGCCTACCCTATTCCTACCTTCTCCCCAAACCTGATTTCATGCCTAAAGTCCTACTGGTAAGTCACCATTATCTGTAACTCCTTTATTTTATTCTCTTTCTCCTCAGGTTGCCACTTAAGCACACATACACACACACACACACACACACACACACACACACACACAAAGTGGTAAGTTAGTCCATTTTTATAAGAGAAATTCAAAACCTTATCCTTTGACTATATAACTCCGTTACAACCTGGCTCAAAATATTTGTAAGACATCTAAATATGCATACCAGCTAACTAGTTGAATTACCTCCTGTCTAATCTAAAATTAACTGTTCTTGCAGGGGAAGGGATATTTTGGGGGAAATAAATTTATTACTTGCAATAAAAATGTTTTTTCTGATGAAACTAAAGACTGCACTTATATTTTAATGTACTCAGGAGCTCCAAAAAAATGAAAAAAGCATATTAAACACACACTGTTAGCAGAGTACCAGATGGGTACACTATGATAGAAAATAAGAGAAAGAAAGAAGAATATGGCATTGGTCCTCAAATGTCTGAACACCTCTGGCGGAGCCAGACTCAGCTACTTTGTGGCATTCTTTAGCTCCTAGAGCATCTCATTCCTGGATCCATCAAACCACATCAACTGCCACCTTCAAAACTTGGCTTTTAATTCAACTTTTCTAGCAAACATGTCCCACCTGCTTCCAATTATTTCTAGGCTCACTACATGTGCATTAGAGAAACAGAATGCTTTCCCAACTTGCAGCTATAGTTCAATTTCTTGTGACTTCCAGAGGTTTAATGCCAGGTTTTCAGAAGTGTAGGCATGCTGGTTCTTAATTTTACTAATCCTAAGCATGTTTTCCAGGACTAATTGGCACTGGTTTATGTTGAAGGTAAATGATAAGTGGATATTTATAGATAGTTAAGTAGAAAGTCATTCACAATGAAAATGACTCATTCACTTCCCTATTAATTTTTTCATTTTTTTGGCAAATATTTTTTTATTTTATTTATTTTTTTAGTTCTAAAATGTTTCAGATGTTGTTTTTTATTTAATTTTATTAATTTTTTATTAAAATTATATTAACTTTAAGTGTACAATTCAAAATACGTTATCTGTATATTGCTTTGTGTGTTCATCATCCAGAGTCAAATCTTCCATTACCATGTATTTGATCCCCTTTACCCTTATCTACTTCCCTCCTTCCCCCTTTCCCTCTGGTAATCACTAAACTATTGACTATCTATGAGTGTTTGACTTGTTTTTTTTCGGTTTGATATCCCACATATGAGTGTAGGCAAATATTTATTAAATTCTACTATGAACCACAGTGAAATATCACTTTACACCCACTAGGATGACGAGAATCAACAACAAGAACAAAAAAAAAACAGACAATAACAAGTATTAATGAGAAAGTAGAGAAATTGAAACCCTCATACACTGCTGGTAGAAATTTTAAATAGTGTAGCCGGTTTGGAAAACAGTCTGGCAGTTCCTGAAAATATTAAACATAGAGTTACTTATAAGACCCAGCAATTCTACTGTGCATACTAAATCTGTACATAAAGCCTCATAGCAATGTTATTCATAATAACCACAAAAAATAGTAACAACTAAAATCTCCATCAACTGATGAATGGATAAATTAAATGTTATATATCCATATAATCGAATATTACTTGGTAATAAAAAAGAATGAAATATCAGTACACACTATAACATGGGTAAACCTTGATAATATTATGAGTAAGAAAAGCCACTTAAAAAGAACACAATATTATGTAATTCCACCCGTAGAAAATGTCCAGATCAGGTCTATAGAAGAGAGAATGTAAACTAATGGTGGAGAGAAAAAGGGGTGACTGCTCTTTTGGGGGTGATAAAAACATTTTAAAATTGATGGCAATGACAGTTGCACAACTCTGTGAACGTACTAAAAGTCACTGAATTGTAGACTTTATTTAAATGGGTGAACTATATGGCATGTGAATTATATCTCAATAAAACTAGCACACACACACACACACACACAAAACTATTATGTGCTCTCTATTCCCTGAAGAATGGAGTGCCATAAAATCATAGTTTTACCCCAGCCCTCAAGAAAACATTAATATACAAATATTAATATACAAGGCACTTAGAACAATTCTTCCTTCAGCTTTCAGAGATGATTGGGACTATTAAGGATATGTCCTAGGATAAAATGTTTTTTTTTTTTTATCTGTAGAATTCTTCAAAATTAGGAACATTGTAGAGTCAATCAGTGTTCTAGAAGAAGCATGTCTTCTTGTTATAATTGTGTTGTTGTCACAGTCAGGACAGGAAATCAAGGACTAGCAGCACCGGGATCAATTGCCAAAGCTGATTTCCAGCCCAGATGAAAGTAATTTGGATTGTTCTGTGCATCTTCCCCAGGGTCTTGCACAGTGCTGAATGTACTTCTGGAACTCAACAAACATGTAGCATACTCAAGGAAGGGGATTTAAAAGCCAATGACTTCTGTTGAAACCAAGTGGGTGCTTGACTCTGTCTCAAACAGAAAGGTTTATTTATTGTGCTCTGTGTGGAGAAAATGTTATATTTGTTGAAATGTATTTATACTTCAAATACTGGCTTAATTCTTGTTTTGATAATTTTCTACTTTCAGATACTTTTTACCATTACTTTTTGGCTATTGCTGAGGCAGCATCTCACAGAGCAAAAAGCTCTTCGAGAAAAGGAAGCTCTTTTATCTGAGGTCAAAATTGAAGCTCAGGAAATTGAAGAAAAAGGTAAATAAATACATAAACTGTGTGACAGGAGATTTTTGTGCTCTGCAAAATTACAGAGAAAGAGCCCCCAAAGTAAATCAGAAAAGCCACTATGCTTCAGATTAGATGGAATCCAAACCTGAACTTGGAGTGATAAATACAATATTAAGAATGTAAGATTTAGAGTACATGTGAGTGTTCACAAGGAGCTTTTGAAAATGTTGTGTCATTTGATCCTCACAAAAGTGATTCCCACTTAAGGAAAGAAGAAACTGAGACTCAGAGAAGTTAAATAATTTCTTTAAGGTAATACTGTAAGAACTATAAAATATCAGAATTTAAAATTAAAAGAATAGTTTTGATTTGTATTATTGTTGCCTATTTATTTTTTTAGATTCTGCAGTACATAAAGCTATTATGGATATTGGAAATAAAATAGGTTTTATAAAAAGATTGGTATAAAATATTATCAAATTTATTTCTTTTAAACTATATCTCAGGGAAGTTGCAAAAATTGACTTTAATAAGTTATAAATGCTGCTTTGTTTACTAGAACAGTCAAAAATCACTGAAATCACATAATAACACATAAAATAACATGCTTCTATGTCCCGCATATGACACCTGGTATTAGTATGGTTCTGATCAAGGAACCAGATGAGTGTAACAGCACAGTCTTTTATTTTGAAGATGACGAACAAGATATACAAGTGGAAGGAGAAGTTGAAGAGAAGGAGAAAGAAGAAGAACCAAAGGAAGAGAAGCAAGAGATTAAGACGGAAGAGGAGGAGGAAGGGGAAGAAGATGATGACCAGGACATCATGAAAGTGCTGGGCAATTTGGTGGTGGCCATGTTTATTAAGTACTGGATCTATGTCTGTGGGGGAATGTTCTTCTTTGTCAGCTTCGAGGGTAAAATTGTGATGTACAAAATCATCTACATGGTGCTGTTTCTGTTCTGTGTGGCCTTGTATCAGGTGGGTAAACAATTATCTTCTATTTTTTAATCCTCACATCTGTCCCAAGAATAGATGCAAGCTTCCTTTGACAAGACTCACTCAGCTACTATAATCCCATGTACATATCGTATAGCGATATGCGATTCAAATATTACATATTGAGAATTTTAAAATGGGCAGTGACTCTCTTCAGCATGTTCATTATTTAAAAATTTAGATTCTAAAAATGCCAAAAAAGTTCATGAGTTTTTCTAAATTCTTTATTTTAAAAAATAAGCCTGTATAATTAGAAAAAAATTTGAATAGTAATTTAAGGATAGTGGCTGGATAATACTGGATAATACTGAAACACCCAGTTCACTGGTGTTTCAGACTTTGGAATCAGAGAACTCTGTGTGTGTGTGTGTGTGTGTGTGTGTGTGTGTGTGTGTGTGTATGTGTGTGTGTGTGTGTGTGTGTAATGCATCAACTGTTTTAGTATTTTATTAATTAGAATTTATAAAAGATTATATCAGAATTAACTAGCCTCCCCACAAATTTAATTTTAACTGATGACAGAAGTTTTAACTCAATGATAGAAACAAGTGCAATAGTAAAATAATTTTACAGGCAACTAACAAAACACACAACACAACTACAATAAACAAGAATATATTACAGGTGGAGATTAAACTATCTCAACTGAAGTCAATAAAGTTTAAAAATACTTTTAAAAATTCAGGATAGATGTTTGCTAATTAATATCCACAGGCTTATAGTAAAAAGAGATGTCTTCTCTCTGTGGTAGTTTCACATTTTTAATCATATAGTACCACTTTGAATTTTAAAACTGAGACAGTTTTCTCCCAGCATAAGCACAATGATGGTAACATCTACTATACCATTCCTTGAATGACTCCTATAGACCAGTAATCATGCTAAGAACCTTATAAATGTTATTTCATCCTCTTAACAACTCTCACAGTAGGTGCTATGGAGGAGGAAACAGAAGCTCAGTGTGGTCCAGTGACTTACCCAAAGACACAATTAACTTTTGGTAACACTGGGATTCCAATCCAGATCCGTGTAACTATGAGGAACAGAACCTCACAAACTAAAAATAAAATAGATTTATTTTCAAGTATTTTTAAGTGTCATCACCTGTCTTGGCTGAATAAACCGGATATTTTTGAGTTTTCTTAAAACCATTTTTTTCTTGTTTGTTTTTCAATGTCTGATTCAGGTGCACTATGAATGGTGGAGAAGAATTCTAAAATATTTTTGGATGTCTGTGGTTATTTACACTATGCTGGTGCTTATATTTATATACACATATCAGTTTGAAAACTTCCCAGGCCTGTGGCAAAATATGACTGGATTGAAAAAAGAAAAGTAAGCAATTTTGGTGTATAATGGGGTGCGAAAGTGACAAACAGGATGAAGACTTGATTGCATATTGTTCGAAACGTTTTTATGAAAGATTTTAGTAAAACATGTTATCAATGGCTATAAGTTCCTTGAGAACAGGATTCGTGTCTTAGTCATTTTGTGTTCTCAGTCTTGTCCTGATCTTGGCACATAATAGGGATTCCATGAGTACTGGCTGAAAGCAAGTTACCTAAAAGTGAATTTTTATCCCCATTTTATTGAAATAGTATTTTCTAATGTCAGTTTCATGTGAAACACACCTGTTTAGTACATAACCAGTCATGTTTTCTGCTTTCCAAATTGGGCTCAGTTCTTCAGTTCATCAGTGGGTTCATGGACTCAGTATAAAGCAATAGCCTCTTCCTATTTATGTAGCTTGTGCTAAGATTTTAAAGTGTAGTTGATGCCATAGAAAAATAAATTTTAAGTACTTATAGACTAGAAATGATGAAAATATTTTTTCTATGCATGTAATAGATAGTACCCTATTCTTTCTAATTTGCTTCTCTAAATTTCTGAAATTAGTTTAGAAATTCAACCAGAATTGGGTATAGAGCTAAATATAGTTTGGTGGCTAAGAGAAAAGCTTAAAGGGAAATAATCACCAAGTAGTTAAACTGACCCATATTTAACATTTATTTAGAAAATATTTATTGAGTGCCCAATATGTACCATGTATTGTTCTGTACCTGGGAGCACAATAGGAAGCAAGATAGACAGAATCTCAACTGTTATGAGTTTATATTCTAGTAGAAGAGACAAATAAAAACAAAAAAACAACCTTTATGTAAAAATAAATTATAAATTGTGACAAGTCTGGGAAGGAAACAGAACAAGCTGAAGTAATGAACAATGAGGGACACTAAACAAATGGAGTAGTCAGGGCAGGCTTCACTTAGGAGATATTTAAACCCCACCTGAAGGATAAGAAAGAACTTGCTGTTAGAAAAAATGTGTAAGTTGGAAACTGAGATGCATAAGAATATCCCAGGCAAAGAGATCAACAAATGCAAAGGCCCTGAGGCAGGACAGTTCAGCAAGTATGAAGAACTGAAGGAAGGCTCTCCTGCCAAGTGTAGGGGGAGAGCAGAAGAGAAGAAATGTGAGGGTTCAGCCAGGCCCCTGGGACATGCATAGTTTATTGGCGGTAGTGGTTGATATTTCATTCTTGGTGAAATTTTCAAAGGTCTTTAAAGCACCGTTGACTAGCTGAGAAAAAGTGATGTGTTAGGAGGCAAGGGTTGAAACAATAGACCTGTTAGCAACAGCAGTAGTCCTGTGAGAAATGCTGGTGGTTTCACAAGGAATGGGAGGTGGTAGAGACAGATAAAGAAAGTGCACAGATTCAAGAGATATTTAGGCAGTGAAGAAAATGAGAATGAATGAGATGTGAAGGCAAAAAGAAAGAATGAAGGAAGACTTCCTGATTTTGGAATCTGGCATAGGGTAGATGGTTGTACCAGGGGAGAGGAGATGGAGCACGGCCTGGCTGAGGAAAATGGGTAAATCTGTTTTGAAAAACTAAATATGAAATAACTATGAAACAACCAATTTCAAGTAGACATATGAGTATGAGCGTTCACAGGAGAAACCTGAGTTGTAAATGCACATTTGAATCATTGGTATAAAGATTATATATTAATCCCCAGGCTGAGATTAGATTACCTAGGGGAAAAATAAGCTAGAGAAGGACTCAACACTGAGCCCTGGGGGTATTTCAGCATCTGGAGATCCAACAGAAAAGGAGGAGATAGCGACAGAAGAGGAAAGCCAGGACAGTGTGTTGGCATGAAGATTATGATTTGTTCAAGAAAGACTAGAGGCAAAATTAAACAGAGGAGCAGGTATCCTGAAATTGTTATTTGACCACTGTAAAAGCAGATAAGTTGGGTTGGTGAAAACAAAAGTCAAAGTGGAATGAATAGAAGAGAGGGATATAATAGTGTACTAGGGAGGGTGAAAGACTGATGTAATTTATAGTGAAAAGAAGGTGTTTTCATTGCCCAAGAAAGATTCTTGGCAATTCATTTTGTTTTGTTTTACAGGCTAGAAGATCTTGGCTTAAAACAGTTCACCGTGGCCGAACTATTCACTCGTATATTCATCCCAACCTCCTTCCTGCTGGTGTGCATTTTACACCTTCACTATTTCCATGATCGGTTCCTGGAACTAACAGACCTGAATTCCATTCCCAGCAAGGAAGACAGCACCATCTACAGGTGAGCGTGTGCAAGAGGCTCATGCCTCTGCTGTCAGGAAGGCAGCCTTAATTCCCCACCTTTCCTTGCCTGCTTGCTGGAAGCCAACAATCTAACTTAGGGTTTCAACCTTGAACATCCAATGAGTATCAACCTATGAACAAAAAAAATAATAATATTTCTAAAAGTGTAGGATGGATATTCAGCAATCAAGAAAGTAGATTTGAATATTTGTGAAGGGAATATAATTATTACTAATTGCTAAAAATATCTTTAATTCTTTTTCTTCTAAATGGGCATCTTTGTTTTCTTCTCATTTAAAGTTTCTCCAGTATGTAAGAAATTTTTCTCACCATTATTCTTATTATCATGTGTCTGAGACTTCTTTCACATAATCAAATAGAGTTATAAGTCACAATTTTTCCAGAAAAATAGATTTTCAGGACCATAGTTTTGTAGAAGACTATACAGTTCATCAAAGATTTTACCAGCCTAAAGAATCACAATTTTTGAAATGGAGGGAATGTGAAAATGGAATTTTTTTCCACATAGTTCCTTTAAATATATAGAACATCACTTAATTATATAAGTTCTGAAGAAGGGCTACAGACTCATGTCAGGATATATTTTCCCTGTTTCCTCAGCTGCTGCATTCACAGCCCTTCCTCTTCACACCAAAGCAAGAGAGGAAAGATCTAAATGATCTGTAGCAGACTGAGGTCACTGCTTGCCTTCCTTACAGCCATAGCTTATCCTTAAGTACTCCCTTAACAGTTAATTTTCCAATAAAATTTAAAAGTTGAGGAGAAAGTATACAATTTAAGTACATGGGCTTTCATTTTTAGTTCTGTGAAAAAAGAAAGAGTTGTCTGGAACCTTAAGAAATTTGAAGGACTCACTCCACTTTGGTATTTTGGGATTTCATGCAAAAGTTTAATATAAAAGTCTCAAAATTTTAACTTTGATCATATTATATATATATATATATATATATATATATATATATATCTTTTTAGCAACCTTTCCCCACTGTAGTATTTTTCTTACTAATAGTGCTAACCTCACAGTACTTTTTGTCTTTGGAGTCTTAATCATAGACTACATTAAATTCAAAATGTAGAAAAAAGAAGAATTTACAGAGTTAGGATTAACCGTCATGCTTTGCTTACTCTCTTCCACCTCCGTCGTAGATGCTTTAGGAAAAAAAAGGGACCACAAAGTAGAAATAATCAATTTATTGTATTCTGTAAGTTGATGCCAGCACTATTGTTCTCATAAATATTCAACTGTTCTTTTTCTGTTTTGTCCATTGTTTGCAAATGCTGTGTGCATTTTACAAATATGTATGTGGGGAAAGGTCACTTGTGTCTGGAGAAGAATTTTTTGTGTTTAGGCTTACAGAATTAGAAAAGTTAGCATTATATAAAAGTTTTATGATATACATAAGAAGAAACTTTATTATTTCCAAGTTTTCATTCTCAGGTATATCATTTCACTTTATATTGATAAAATATATATCATAATTATAATTCTGTTGTAATATATACTTAATAAGACTGTACTAAATATCTATTACTTATTTAAATATTCATCACTGTAAATTGTCCATAATTTGTTTTAGAAAGTATTATGGTGCATATAGAGATAAAATTACATTTTTTTAAATTTTGCTTTTAGAAACCATAGAGAACAATATGTTGAATATAATTATTTAGCAGTACTTTATTTTTTTAATTCTGGAAAAGGAGCAAGATAATTCTTTTAGATTATATTTCATATGATAAATGTAATCTTAAAATTTAAACATTATAAATTTTTAATAAAGCATGTGAGACGAAAAGGGATGAGAAGAGTAGAGACTTGTTATCATTAAGCATTTTTCCCAAATATGTCTAATTTTGTGTTGCTACTGAATTTGCTGTCTAGACAGTTCTTCAGTGCATGAAATGTGTGTTGATGATCACACACCTGATGATGTAAAGCTTACAAGACACAGTCGACTTCATTCGTCTCTGCCTAACAATCTTCTCGTTCTCTCTCCAACCTGTCTCCCCATTGCCTCCCAATGCAACCTTGTGCTTCATCTCTCACCTTGTAGCCATGCCAAAGTCAATGGGCGTGTTTATCTAATAATAAATAGGTGGGTACTTCAGTGTTTTCTCTCTCGTTTTTTAAAAACAGTCTCTTGGTATGTTAAACATTTTACTGTTTTGAAAATGAAAAATTACATCATCAGATGGTAGACGATGGTCTTCAGGTATGCTCATGGATGCATTTTGCAAACCAACCTGTTTAGTGTTTATACTGAATGGTATCATCAAGTGGATTTGGAGGTTGCCAACGGTCTTCAGCTGGTGCTCAGCCTTTGATCTTGGTTCAAACACACCAAATTAATTTTATTCTTTGGTAGAAATAGTTCAAGGCTTGTCTGAGAGCTAATTTTCCTCTTGAACACAGAATTGAGAGCTCAGCTCAAGACCTACCTCCTTCACAAACCTGCCCAAAGTGCCAACTTCCTGCTAAAAGAAACTGCCCTTCCTCTGAATTCCCATAGCTCTTTCTCATTGCTGCCTCCTGATACTTGCATCCCAGCCCTCTATCTACCTGCCTGTCTTATCTCCCTGGCCAGAGGTGTCAGCTCCTCAGGCCTGGAGACCCTGCCTATATCACTAAGGTGTCCACATATCATCTACACCAGGGCCTTACCCATTCATTTTCCTCAATAGATATTTCCTAAATGAAGTAAACATAGTCACAACAATATATGGTGAAAAGAAAATTAAAACATTAATTTTTTCAAATATATCTTTAAAAAGATCAACGTATTGAAGAATGATATTTTACATCACCAGATTTCACAGTATATTTGTGTACCATGAAAGGCGCAAAGATGAGCATGGCCCTATATCTTAAATGCATGTCACCTAGCTGGGGAGATAAAACATGCAAATGACCACATATAACAAAGAGTAAGCTTTGATAATGGTGTGTATAGATTTGTCCTCAAGTGCCCCAAGAGTACAGAGAAAAGATCTTTTGGAATTTGATTTACTAAAACTATTCTCTCTTTATTAACTAAATAGATTAAAAGATATATGCCCATGTCATTAGTAATAAAGCCAGTCATTGAGGTAATAGAAACATATAGTTTTCAATAAATGCAATTAACAACAAAACTCTGAAAAATTTGTTGGTTTTCTATTCCATTCACTTTTCTCTTAGGTCAAATTTAAGACTGACAATCAAATAGCAAACCCTAGGAGGCAGAACTTCTAAAAGGAAGTGTGAAAAATTAGTGCATTATTGTGCAGATCACTAAAGGAGGAATGAGGAGTGGCTTGTTCTTTGGGGGAGCCAGGTTGTTGACAGCCTGAGAGAATTCCAGGTTTTTAGCTGATAAATACAGAAGCAAAATATAGACTCTAGCTAAAAATCTCGAGCAACTATTTTAATCTTATCCCTCCAAACATACGAAACCATTCTCTCTTTATCTCTCTGTGCTTCTCATAAAGTATTTACCATTTGCTTTATGAGGAGATGGCTAGGACACCAAAGACAGCAAGGAGTTGGTTTGATGGGCTCTGTCGGCAGAGCCTGATTCGAGTTTTGGTCCTGATTGTCCCAGATTTATTTATTGAGAGAAAACCTATGCCTGTTAGCCCAAGTCGCAAGACCAGTGAATTCACTTAAGAATTCTAGAATGATCAAGATTCAAAGTCACCCAAAATAATTAAAAACTTGAAGCATTTCAACATTGGCATTATCCTCTTTCTAGTGGGATCTCTCATTTTTGTCTGAATATTAACATGTTAAGAAAGGCCAGAGCTGTACCCCAGAGAAAACATGACCAAACAAGCCCAGCTCCTAAGCATTTGTGCTTCTGAACGGCAGCACAGAAGTGTGTTCCAGTTTTGAACAAGGCCTATTTTTGATTAGAATGATAGGGTGAATGCATTTATTAAGTCAAAAAGCTTTCCTTTTCCCATAATTTATTTTTTATGCTCATTATTGTTTTACAAGAAAAATAATGTGCTTATAAATGTGAGTTCTGCATGAAAGAGAGTTCACTACATTCAACTTCTGGATTGATTAAAATTTAGACATTACCTTTTAAGGTGTGAGGTAGAGCAATGTGTTGAGGAGTCAGTGACTGGTAAAATTTTAACAATATGAAAAATTGTGGGGACAATCCAATTGAATTGATAAGCAGTATGCATTAGAATATTTTAGCAATAGTAATAGTTATTTCCTCCTTATATACAGAAACAGAAGGCATTCCACCCAATCCTGCCTAGTAGATTATTTTGGAGAAATTACTACAATACACTTTTATATTTTCACATTTTCTTTAATGGAAATTAGCTTTGTAAGTGGCTTTTCAAAGTCGATTTCTAGTAGTAAGATGTGATATTAAATTTACAAATCAATTGCTCATCTGTGAATACAGCCTTTTAAAGTGCTTATAAATTCTAGAAAATAATCTTAAACACTATAAATATTCTACTTTAAATATTACTTGTAATTTCTTCAAATTTGCAAAACGTCTTTTCTTTCTAGTAGGTTAATGAATGGGGTGACATCAATCTACATTACCACATATTCCAAATTAGAATAGTTATAAATAAATGGAATCTAGTTGAAGATTTTACAAAGGTAGATTTTACATTTCCTTTAATGGAAACTAGCTTTGTAAATGGCTTTTCAAAGTCAATTCCTAATATTAAACCTCTTCAAATCTTTATGTAACATAATTTGTTTCTTCTATTTCAAATAAGAATGCCTCTCCAGTGCATAGAATTTATTCAAACATTCAGTGAATACATAGTGTATACCACCAAGCATACTGCTACATTTTGCAAGGGAGCTGTGTAGAGTAAGACTAAGTTTCTGCCCTCAAGAGAACAGTCTTAAGAATCGCAATTAGAATAAAATCATGTAGACATAAATAGAGAAATGCACACACTGAGGGCTGCACAAAGCTGTGGAAACATAAAGGAAAGAGTAGGTGAATAAACAGATAAATACCATCTATCATGTTAGAATGCCAAAGGAGAAATAGTGAAAGGATTTTATTTTATTTAGGAAATAGAAGATTAAAGGTCAGGGCCTGGATCATAATAAAAGCAAGGCAATGAAGTTATAAGCATGGTTTAAAAAATGCAGAGAAGAAAATGAACTTCTTGTGGAGAAACCCATGAAAAATGGTGAGATTTAAGGAAATGAGAGAGGGGGCTTCTCTAATAATCCAATTCATTACCATGTCTATTTGGAGGCCTGAATTAAAAATTCTTCTTATGATAATTAGATAATTCACACATGGTGATCAGTAAAAAATGACCTATAATATAATTCCTTAGCTGAAGTTTCAGGGAATGATTTTACTAGCATGTGATTTTTAATTTAGCTTTTGAAAAAGTCAAGATCCTTTCTTAAAATTTGCTACAGGGAAAAGCCTAAATCAAGGTATACATGCTTTGGAGAACTGACACAGCTCTTGGTTATGGCAATCTGGAAGCTGGTTCTGCCTCTGAACTCTGCACTGCACAGTTAGACCCCACCAGAGCAAACAGAGTGCTCAGCATGTTGAGACATTGGAGACAGATTACTGAGGAAGAAACTTTTGCTCTTTTCTTATGAATTGCCATTTTAATACACAAGTTCTGTTAAAGAATGTACTGAACACAGAATTACAATCCAAGTTTAGCACCATCCCCAGTGTCTGGGGTTGTGCAGTCTCTTGCAAAGGCATGCTTCTAATTTTACCTCTGTATGAGCATGAATTGATGATACAAATAATCAAAACAGTATATAAAAATCTATCATTAGCAGATGGTTTCATACTTTAAAAATATTTCTGTGTAATAAATACTGTTTTAAGCACTTAACAGAAATTGCTTTAATTTTGTGAAATTGGCACTGTTACACCATTTTACAGATCAACAAACAGAGATTTAAAAGACAGGATAGGAAGTATGTTAAGTTACCTAGCTAGTAAGTTATCTACTTGAGGCTTGAATCTAAGTCTTTCTGATTCCAAAGAGCATGCTTTTAACAATATTCTGTATTGCCTGAAAAAAATATTTAGATAAAAATGAAAGATATCTCTGAAAAGAAATTACTGTTAGTGATATCAGAGAGTTACTACCTATATTTTCTTCTGCGAATTTTATGGTTTCAGGTCTTACATTTAAGTCTTTAATCCATTTTGAGTCTATTCTTGTATATGGTGTAAGAACGTGGTCCAGTTTTTTCTTTTCTTTCTTTTTTTTTTCTTTGCATGTATCTGTCCAATTTTCCCAGCACCATTTATTGAAGAGACTGTCTTTACTCCACTTTATATTCTTCCTCCGTTGTCATATATCAAATGAGTGCATAGGTGTGAATTTATTTCTGGGCTCTCTATTCTGTTCATGCCAGTACCATGCTGTTTTGATTACTTTAGCCTTATAGTATAGTTTGATATCAGGTAGTGTGATATGTCAACTTTGTTCTTCTTTCTCAAGATTGCCATGACTATTTGGGGTCTTTTATGGTTCCATATAAATTTTAGGATTGTTTATTCTAGCTTTCTGAAAAAAAAGTGCCATTGCTATTTTAATAGGGATTGCATTAAATCTATAGATTGCTTTGGGTAGAATGGCCATTTTAATGATGCTGATTCTTCCTACACAGTATATGCTTCCATTTCGTTGTATCTTCTTTAATTTCTTTTTTCAATGACTTATAATTTTCTGAAAACAGGTCTTTTATCTCCTTGTTTAATTTGATTTCCAGGTATTTTACTGTTTTCAATGCAATTATAAATGGGATTGTTTTCTTAATTTCTCTTTCTGAAAGTTCATCATTGGTGTATAAAAATGCCTATGACTTCTGAATATTAATTTTGAATCCTGCTACTTTACTGAATTCATTGATCAGTTCCAATAGTTTTTTGTTGGAATCTTTAGGGTTCTCTCTATATAGTATCATATCATCAGCAAATGACAAGAGTTTTACTTCTTCCTTTCCAATTTGGATACCTTTCATTTCTCTTTCTTATCTTATTGCTGCAGCTAAGACTTCCAATACATTGTTGAAGAGGAGTGGTGAAAGTGGGCATCCTTGTCCTGTTCCTAATCTTAAGAAAAATGCTTTCAGCCTTTCCCCACTGAGTATGATATTAGCTGTAGGTTTGTCATATATGGTGTTTATTATGTTGAGGTATGGTCCTTTATTCCCACTTTACTGAGAGTTTTTATCATAAATGGATGCTGGATTTTATTGAATGCTTTTTCTGCATCTATTGATATGATCACATGGTTTTTATCTTTTGATTTGTTAATGTGGTATACCACATTAATTGATTTGTAAATATTGTACCAACCTTGCATCCCAGGAATAAATCCAAATTGATCATAGTGTATGATATTTTTAATGTGTTGTTGAATTAAAGTTTGCTAATATTTTGCTGAGGATTTTTGAGTCAATGTTCATAAGAGATATTGGACTATAGTTTTTTTTTTTTTTGTACTGTCTTTGTCTGGTTTTGAAATCAAGATAATGGTGACCTCATGAAAGGAAGTAGGGAGACTTCCCTCTTCTTTAATTTTTTGGAATAGTTTAAGCAGAATAGGTGTTAAGTTTCATTACTAATTCAATTTCTTTTTGGATATATCTCCTTGGACAAGGGAAACAAAATAAAAAATAAACAAATGAGACTACATCAAATTAAAGTTTTTGTATAGAGCAAAGGAAACCATCAACAAAATGAAAAGATGACCAACTGAATGGGAGAATTTATTCTGCCAATTAAAAAATGGGCAGAAGACCTGAACAGTTATTTCTCCAAAGAAGAAATACAGATGGCCAATAGATATATAAAAAGATGCTCAAGATCACTAATCATCAGAGAAATTCAAATTAAAACCACAAATGCAAATTAAATGCAAATTAAAATCACACCTGTCAGAATGGCTATCAATAAATCAAAGAACAGCAAGTGTTTGTGAGGATGTGGAGAAAAGGGAACTCTCAAACACTTAGTGGGATTGCAAATTGGTACATCCACTATGGAAAACAGTCTGGAGGTTTCTCAAAAAATTAAAAATGGACATACCTTTTGACCCACCAATTGCATTTCTGTGTTTTTATCCAAAGAAAACCAAAACATTAATTCGTAAAGATCTATGTACTTCTATGTTTATGGCAGCTCAATTTATAATAGCCAAGATATCGAAGCAACCTAAATGCCCACCAATGAATGATTGGATAAAGAAATTATGGTTCATTTATACAATGGAATAATACTCAGCCATTATAAAAATGAAATCCTACCATTTGCAATGACTTGGTTGGACCTAGATGTTATTATGCTGAGTGAAATAAGTCATACAGAGAAAGATAAATACCATATGATTTCACTTGTATGCAGAACCTAAGGAATAAAAAGAACAAACTAATCTAAAACAGACTCACAAATATAGAGGACAATCTGGTGACCGCCAGAGGGGTGGGGAGTTGGGGAGCTGACAGAAAAGGGTGAAGGGTTACAAAAGTACAAATCAGTAATTGATAGATAGTCATGAGGATGGAGAGGATGGCATAGAGAATGCAGTTAGCATTAATGTAGTAGCTAGGTGGAAAGCCAGAGGAGAGAAAGAGCAATAGAGGGATTATTTTATAAACTATATAAATGTCTAATAAATGTACTATATACTTAAAACTTAATAAAATAATTTTTTAAATGAAAGGAAGATGAAAAGATTCATATAGGTGTCTTTTTAAAATCATAAACTCCAATCATGCATTGAAAACATTTTCATATATACACATTTTATGTGCACAGATTTTCTTAGTGAAATTTCTCTGATAGTCAAACTCCTAGGCTAGTAAATGACAGCTTGATACATGTTTTCATTTTTTTCTCTTTTTATTGTTTATTTGAAGCTTGTGAGTCTAGACTGCTCCAGAGGGCACCCGAGTGTCACATGTCCTGTTTCCTCATGAGGATTATGTCAGAGAAAAATGAGCAGCATTAGACACAGAAATTTGCTTCTCTTTCTCCCCAGCATCTAGGCCCAGATCTCTTATAGACTATTACTAAAAGTTTCCAGAAATAGATCTTTGGACATACTTCCAAAGGCTTACACTAGTGATTTATTTTTTTATTCCTTCATTGAGTAATCTTCCCTCAATATACTCTGTATAAAAGGGCACCTTGGGGCCTTGTGCTTGAGGGTTTTTGTTATATAGCTACAGTGGCAGGTGCAGAAACAGGCTCATCTCTGTGTTCTGCTCCGTGAGTAGCACTAAGTATTGGAAAGTTGTTTTGTTGGTATCTAGTCATGACAGTGTCAATGTAGATATTAGAAACACACTCTAAGATGGTCATACTTTAACAATTAAAGTTACCAAATGCCTGTCATAATGAAAAAGTATCTTCTCACTTATAAAATGCAATCCCCTGGCAATGCTGAACACAATATGTAAATATTTACAATTATGTAACAACTGACTGCTTTTACATTTGATACCATTTAATCCATAGAGTCCTGACAAAGCAGGAACAGAAAACATGTATGCTGGGATGGAATGTGCAGGCTGGTGTATAAGATATGATATTGTGGTGTCAAGAGTGGGGAACTTTCCCAAAGATGGGAGGAGAGTCAGTTGACTAGCTTTGGAAAATAAGTATGTCAGCATAATTCTACCAATGCTGAAACATCTCAGAATGTTCTTTCTTTATTCAGTTAATAATTTGTTTCTGACATTCCATAATTACCTGCTTGATATCTGTTAATAAGAATTGCTTTTGAATGATAACCTCTCTAAATTCTAGGAAAAATATATATGCATTACAATAGTTATGCAACATCATAGGTGTATTTTAAATATAAAACCAATTAGTTATAAGTTGCTTAGATTTTTATTTAGCTATACTTCTTCATTTTATAAAAAATAAATTAAGTTTCAGAAAGATTGAATAATTTACTTGGAGCTCCCAATAATACAGATAGAATAACAGTATTAATTGTCTATCCTATTACAATGAGGCTGATATTTACAGATTAATTATGACAAATGGAGAAGACTACCAAGATTCCCAGTAGACCTTTCCCTAATATCTATTTTAGTATCCACAAATGTTCCCTCAAACATTTATTTGAATACGAATAAGAAGAACTTTTAAAAAAATTCAGGAGAAAAATCATACTTGCTATTGTCCCCTGTGAAATAAGCAGTAATGTTCTGGTTGCTGACCCAGCCCAGTGGAGCTGGAGCTGTACCCCTCATTCTCACTCTGGTGCTCACATGCCATCTTCCCATGATGGCTAATGCAGCAGGTTACATCCGTGTCTGTGAATGGGAAAGTGATGCAGACATCCTCCTTCTGAAAGCATTTAGTGTCCACCACATGTGCTTCAAATAACAGCAGAGTAGGTTGTCTATGCAAAAGTTGACTGAAAGCACACATTAGTTAAGAATTTTTTTAACCTATTTAAAATGTGAGATGTTTTGCTGTGTTCTAAAAAAGCAGGACATAATTTGCCTCAGTAGTCTCCCTTACAACCTGCAATCCAGTCCACTCTCAAATCAGTTGCCAAGCATAGGAGTCCTAGCAAAAGCACGCTACTAAAGCCATTCTGGAATGCGTTTGCATTAGGATTTACTGCAACCAGCATATAGGAATGCAATAGTGGATGATATGTAGCATGATGTGTGATCTCTGACATTCCTTATAATTCTTCTGTTCTCATTTCCTTTTTTCCCTTTCTATTTCAATTACTTTGAGCAGCATCAAGAAAAAATTACCAATCCACCAAAATGAGTAAGTCCCTCTGTGAAGCCATGAAATGCTTGCTCTACATGATGCCATTTCATGCTTCTACATCCTAAACTCTGCCCGTTTTCTCCTCTAGGAAAAAATGTCAAGTTTAGGTGTTGATAGCTCTCATTACTGACTAATCACTAGAGACTGAATTGGAAGAGCTAAAAAAACCTCAGTTTACAGTTCGTTTTTAGAAAGATTTTTTTTAAAAAGTGACAAGACACTAACAACCTACATTGCAAGGCCTGTGCACATGCACTGATGTTCATTTTTGTTCATCATCCTTTACTTGCCCCTCACCCAAGTCTCTCCTGGCTCCCTTTCCCCTTCTGACTCAGCTGCTCTCTGCCAACAGACTGGCCCACCCCGAAGGAAGCCTTCCAGACCTCACCATGATGTCTCTGACTGCCAGCCTGGAGAAGCCAGAGGTGAAGCAGTTGGCTGCGTTCAGTGAGGAGAAACCAGAGGAGTGCTCTGAAAAAGCTGAGAAGGGTGAGCTTGGGAAAGACAGCGAGGAAGATGAGGAGGATGAAGATGAAGAGGAGGAAGAGACATCAGGTAATCCACCCACTACTGGTCGCTGCTCAGAAAATGGCAGCTGGGCAGCTGATGGACTGAATGACTGAGACCCTGACTTGCTCTAAACTATATATATATATATATATATATATATATATATATATATATATATATATATATATATATATATATGTATTTAACCCATTCAGTGAAATAAAAATTGGTGTGTGTGTGTGTATGTGTGTATGTTTGTGTGTTGCTCAAATAATTTCTTTGTAATTCTGACTTAGAAGAAAGAGAGCAGATGGCTGGTTATCAGCTCCTGATCCACAGCGATGATCCTGGCAAGAGACTAGAGGGGTGTAGCTCTTTAGCCTTTACACAGACAAAAGCCTCAGACAAAGACATCACCTAAGAGAAGAATCAGGCTGCTATTTAGAATTTCTGAAAGTTTAGACATGGCTGTCTCAAATGTTTCCTCAGAAAAATTATTTTGAGGTTTTTCCAGGAAACTGATCTTTAAGAATATACTTCTAATTTTGTCCTAATATTTTAGGACATAGGAACCAGAGGAGAAGTGAGTGATTGATTATCATTTTAAGCCAATTACTAGAGATGTTTTTGTTATTGTTATTTTAGGTTTTATTTTTTAGGCTCTTTCCTATTTTTCTTCATAGACTTGAAATGTTTTACTAGTGCATGCTGAGAATGGGATAACCTCAGTCAAGATACGCTATCTGACAGAGTATACACAAGGTAGAGAGTTTAGTTTGTTCAGTAATTCCCAGACAGTAGGTTATTGCATTTGTCTTTGCTGTGCTATGTGCCTTACAAAAGTAGACAATAAAAAAGCACAAGATAAAAAGATCCCTCCCAAAGGCAAGCTCCCTAAAAACCTGGTCTTCATCCATTCATTTCAGAAGATCCTAGGAGAGTCCCAGAAATGTTCTCTCCATATCTGATTAATGTGTGTTCCTCAATATGAAGGGAGAACCACGCTCTGTGGGACTAAGAAGTCAGGATGAAGATATGATTATGCTGCTTTAACATGGATTTGAACTTTATTAATAAGTTTTCACCAAAAGTTAGACTGTACCTTGTTCTCCTACTCCTTCAGATACCTGTCAAGTCCTCCTCTGAATTGTGCCCAAATATGACTTAAATCTTTGCATTTACTATCACCTGAGTCACTCTGTAAATAAACACTTTAACAATAACTAAAACATTACTTAAACTTTCAGATACAAGTACAGCAAGTGCTTCAACCTCCTTTGGCATGCAAAGAAGTTACTTAAAGAGACATTTAGTTTTCATCATCTGCCTGAGTTTGTGAGCTTTTGTCTATAAATGTAATGTGTTGATTCCACAAAACAGTCCTGCCATGATGGTCATGCAGATTAACCAGGACAATCCTCCCGACAGAGACACTGACCAGTCTGCAAATACTGCTCCCAGGCAAAGGTAGAAAGAAGAGAATGACTAATTTGGTTAAAAATTATGATTAGAATGACCATATATTGGGAACCAAAACTAGGTCACTCTGATCCAGTGGTCCCAACCTTTTTGGCACCAGGGACCAGTGCTCTTATGAGAATCTAATACCAGATGATCTGAGACGGAGCTGAGGCGGTGATGCTAGCGCTGGGGAGAGCTGCAAATACAGATGAAGCTTCACTGGCTAACCAGCCACTCACCTCCTGCTGTGCGGCTCTGTTTCTAACAGTCTGCGGCCTGGGGGTTTGGGACCCTTGCTCTGATCCTCAGGGTCCATTTACAATTGTGGGAGGAGCAGGCTCTTCCTGCCTCTGGCAGCATGCTGCTTGGCTCACTCTTCTGGGAGACTGGTAAGCTTTATCCACTCCCTAGTTAAGCTCCTGGAAGGAGACTGACACTTATGGAAGCACTGTTTTGTCAAGAAAATGTCCTTTAGATAGAGCTCATGTTACTTAATATTCACAGGAAATTAGGAAATTAAAGCTTAGCTTTAAGAGTAAAGAAGGTCAAAATTCTTTTTTACACTAAGTCAGTTAAAAGGTGGATAAAAGTAACCTTGTTCCTCAGAGTCTCAGATTATGATGTCTAAGTCATCATCACAACATGGGATTCTTAGAGACCACCCATGCACCAAATTTTGGTAGTTTTAGAATTCATTCACTACTTACTATTATTTTGCATCTTTTCATTCCAATCTGAAAGTTACAAGAATGCTTTAAGTAATAATGGAGAAAAAAAGCAACCATTTTTTTATGCTCTTGGGTGAATTACTGTTTTACAGATTTAAGGAACAAATGGCATCTGGTGATTGACCGCCTCACTGTGCTCTTCTTAAAATTCCTGGAGTATTTTCACAAGCTACAAGTGTTCATGTGGTGGATTTTGGAATTGCACATAATCAAAATTGTTTCATCGTACATTATTTGGGTTTCTGTGAAAGAGGCAAGTAAACATTTGTTGTATTGTCAGGTCAAATAGAACCACAGTTGGTCATTATTTTTCTTTTCCAACTGTTCATAATTTTTTTGAAATGTGATTCCCATTACATTAGAACATCAAGGCATATACACTTTGTCTTACAGAAAAACAAAGGATAATTGTCCTGAGAAGCGAGAAAGGTAACAGTGGAGAAAGAGACTCCTGGCTTAGTTCCTAATTGGCTTGGTCATATCACGAAGGATACTTATTTTCATCTAATCTTAGTTGAAGTGTATGAGAGCAAGATGGTTTTTGACACTAGAAGTAAGAATTTATCTCCCTAAGTTCTGTTTGAGAAAAACAATAGCATTCTAGTTTGTGTTACCAAAGAGTAAACTCAAGTTCCAAAATTCTTAGTAGAACTAATAAAATTCTTAGTAGAACTTACCTTGTTTATTATTGTACATTTTTGAGACAAGACACAGTCTTTCAACATTGCAGTTGCATTGTTGAATTTCTGTTTTCTCATCTATAAAGAGGAGAGTCATCATTCACCCAAAAATTTTTTTTGAGTAATTTTTAAAAAGTTACATAATACCATAATATTAAAACTATAATATTATAAACTTAATGTTTCAAAAATAGATAATTGAGGGACAGACTTTCATCTGAGCTCCTCAGTCTAAGCTAGAACTTCTCCCCATTTTATAAAATCCATCTGAAATGGATAAGTAATCATTTCCAGGTGGGAACAAAAACAGAAACCACTCTCCTTGTGAGATTTGTGGCAGAAAATGATATACACTCCACTGTTAAGTAACCAAGTCTATACATTAATTAGAACTACAATCTAGCCTAATATGTGTATTAATAGAGAACAAAAGAGTTTCACATTTTAACTGTATAGGTGATTGACTAATTCAGACAGAATTCAAAGGTCAGACTATTAAAAAACAATGAGAAAGAAAAAGAGAAGACATTTGGCTAAAAATAAGCAAAGACCGTTTGTGAATTAACTAGATCCAATATATAGAGACTTCTGATGGTATGAGAGGCCGTGCCACAGAGCTGTGGAGGCATGTAGGACGATCTAATGATGGGAGTGGGCATCAAATGAAAGAGAAATTAGTGCAAGCAGGGCACAGAAAATCCACTCTCTGAAATCTACCCTAGAGAGTTCAGAAAGAAGGTAAAATGATACCACTTTCCAATAAATCTTAAATAAAAGACAAGCATATATTTTTAAAATCATTTTTAATTGAGTTTAAAGAATGGCTTGCTAATAGGCTATCAAGTAAATAGAAGATCATGATCTATTCACCATTAACCCATTAGAAAAACAGCCTTTGGTGGAATATGACCAATTCCTTCTCTATGATTCATGCATTCTATGGACTTTCAGAATTTTCATTTGTAATTCATCTCTCTCACTTATTACTTTGAAACACATTAGAGACTCATGAATCAGAGAAATTCTGCTCCTACTGCATCTAGCATCACAGAATCCCATTGATGTAAAATTGTTTAATCCCTAAGTGTACCACTGAGTTTCACATGATGTCATCCAACCCTCATGAGGTGTTTCTGTACCTGAAGGGTGAGTTGCTGTGGACCATTGGGTGCTATGGCCACTGAGATCTCTCCCCTTGCTGCATTGACTTTGGCCTGTGGGCTCTAGTCAGCATATTCATAGCTGATCCTTATTAATGTCACTGAAGCACTGAGCAATCAGAATATGTGGGGGCATAATTATAAAACAACTAACTTTATTTTGGACCTCCACTGTCGCTTTAAAAAGTATTCTGCAGGAATATTTTTCTTCATGCTCCTGAATGCAGAAACACTTTCTGATTATTCGTCAGCAATGCAAAGTCCTATGGTTATCTTAAAGAGAAGCAAAACCTCACTTTAGTAATTAAAATTTTCCAGCCACTGAAAAAAAAAATCAAATTCTGATCTCTAACCCAGGGAGAAGTGACTTTCCGACATGGCCTTCACCTCAATGAACTAACTTTTGTTATAAATCTTCTGGGCTGGACCATAGACTCTTGGGAAGATCAGTGGGAATTTATTCTGATTTGACTTGCACTATCATAGGATGGCCTCACACTCTGGGCTGGATCAATTAAACCTACCTTTTCTCTCATGGAGGCACCTCTGCAGGGCATCCAACAGCAGCTCCTCCAGGGCATACCTGCCACCCAGCCCCTGATTCCCCAGCATCCTCTCTCCCTGAACCCTTTCTGTTGGAGACCTGTCCCCCTTGCAGGCAATCCCCTTGGGCAGTACTCAGAACAGATCCTGCCTCTTTCTTCCTCCCACATCAGGGGCAAGGGCAACACGCACAGTCTCTGCTCTGCTCAGGCCCATGGATCCCACTTAAGCAGGCCCTTGTGTCTGCCATGATCAAAGGGTCCATCAAAATGTGGCTTCCAGCAGTATCTCCATCCTCACTACTACTGCAGTTCACTACTTTCAACTTCAGAACTTCCAGTTGTTTGTGGTCACCTGTTCTTACCATGCTCCTTCTTACCCTCCTGCATTTGCTCATACATCCTCGAATGCACGTCTCATTTTTCTTGGTCTGACTAACTTTATGCATCTTTCAAGGCTCAGTTCAGCATCCTCTCTTCCAGGAAATGCTTCCTGAAGCTCCAGGTTGGGCCAAGGATCCCTTTTGGGCATTCCCACAGGAGCCTATTCTCATTTATAGTTAATTATTGCTACATTATATTGATAGCATCTGGTTATATATCTGTCTGCTATACAAAATATATATCTTAGTATCTAGGACAATTCCTTTCATGTTCTCAAAACGCAATCAAACTCTGCTGAACTGAGCTGAACTGAATAAATCAAATTACCATGTTTTGTGGATGTTATGCCATGTTATGTATTTTTGTCTCCATTTCTGATCTTATGTTTTCAGGTGTCTGTGTTCAACTATGTATTTTTGATTTCTTGGGCTTTTGCTCTGCCATACGCCAAGCTACGCCGTCTGGCTTCAAGTGTCTGCACTGTCTGGACGTGTGTGATCATCGTCTGCAAAATGTTGTACCAGCTGCAAACCATTAAGCCTGAGACATTTTCTGTTAACTGTTCCTTGGTGAGCCTCAAAGACGGGGTAATCTTGACTGGCCATTAGGGAAGTGAGATGGATATTGGGGAACCTATATCCCCAGGCTCATTCTGTCTGACCTTTAAGTCACCTCAGCAGTTGGGTATATTTTGGCCCAGTGTGCTGGACCCAAGTCTCTTTTCCTGATGAGATTTCCCTTTTGAAACGGGTCTTCCCCTCCCCTTCTCTTCATGTTCTTTTGCTCAAAACTGAAGGAGAATGATATGAACATTCCTAATTGATGCAGCCATTTTTCACTCCCTTTTGTCTTCTTTTCAGCCAAATGAAAATCAAACAGATATACCCCTCCACCAGTTGAACAAGTCTCTACTCTACAGTGCTCCCGTTGACCCCACAGAGTGGGTTGGACTAAGGAAGTCTTCCCCTTTGCTCGTCTACCTGAGGGTAAAGGCTTTGCTGTGCTGAGTTGGTGCCTCTGTGCAGATACTGTCTGGAATCCTTTCCCTTGAGAACCCTGCTATCACATTTAACAGTAACCTCATCTTACGTGGCATTTAGGATCACCTTTGAAACAAATGACTAAATATTAAACTCAGTATTGCATTGTGCTGAAAAGAAATTGATCAAGTAGTTTGTGATTAATTGAATAAAATATGAAATATATAGTCATTGGAACATTATAGAAGCACTAAAATATTGAGGGAGATTGGTAATGTCAAACATTAAAATATGTCCAAAATATATTGTTTTATAAAAAGCAAATTTCACAATGCCATACCTAGTATAATCTTTTTTAGACATAAAGAAAAAAATATTAAGTAAAACATCCAAAATGCTCAGCAGTGATTATTTCTGAGAAGTAGGTATAGCATTACAAGATTTGTTGTGGTGTAAATTGTTTCTACAATTTTTAATAAAGGACATGTATTACATTTAGAGATAATCAAATAAAGAGTGTATCTTTAAAAAAGGAACTTTTCATCCATTATAAGAAGCATTATGAAAGCAGTATACTTCAGATCTTTCACATTTTGCTTCAATGAATAATCTTAACAATATGCTGACAAGGTACTTAAAAATAAAACATTTATATTCAACACCTGGACTTTTTAAATGTACTAAGCATCCCATTTTTGTGTGTGTAGCTTTCTAGTTTCTTTTCTCATATGGAAAACATCTAGCATGTGATATACCAATGATATCTGCCATAAAGAGCTTTTAGAAGATATTTGAAAAGGGGGATTACAATAGTATTTGGCATATATAGTTTCATAAATACTATTTTATTGTTATCATCATCATCATTATCATCATTATTATCATCACCATCAACGTCATCTCTATTATTATTATTTTATCTTGATTAGCCTGCTTCTCAATCTACTGCTTTCTCGAGCTAGATTTCAGCAGTGTTCATAAATTTCCCCTCTAATAATTATCTCACTCCTCCAGTCCGGTCTGTTTCCCAGGACTTCTTTATAGAACACTGTAGAAGTGTTTTATACCTCTAGCTGCCAGTAAGGTTGGACTGCCCCTCAAGGTAACAACATTGTTTTCTGGTAGAGGTGGGTACTTTTTAGGAACCATAATGAGTATCACCAGGCTTTTGTCTAGAGATTCTAGATATGGTTATCATGAAAATTAGCTTGATTTGCATAAGGGAAATAACTTCACCCTTCTTACCATAAAACAAGAAAAATGAACATTGAATTCAAGACTATATTTTATATAGGTGGGATTTTATAAAGTGTTGTCCTTACATACATCAAGAATGGAATCAAATGATTTTTTATAAGGATTGCTTAAAATTACCAAATCGTAAAGCATCTGGCTTCACACAACTGTGTTTTCTTGCTTGTAGAATAATCTCCTGATGCTGGCCATTCTAGCCTTTGAGGTTACAGTTTATCGCCATCAAGAATACTATCGGGGTCGAAACAATCTCACACCCCCTGTGTCTAAAACCATCTTTCACGATATTACAAGACTCCATCTGGATGACGGACTTATTAATTGTGTCAAATATTTCATAAATTACTTCTTCTACAAATTTGGTCTGGAGGTGAGTTTCCTTGCTGATAAGTTTTATTTCTCTATTCTGTGAAAATCCCAATAGCTGCTTTTGGCCAGTTCGCCACTGGAGCTTCATCGCACATCTCCAGGCCATGATTACTAATCCTTGGGGACAGCAGAAGGAGATTCTGCTGAAGAGTTAACCTTGCCTGGTTGAAAGTTTTCAAGATCAAATGCTTTCTTATTAAAAGTAAAATATTATTTTTTGCACTCTGAAAATATTATGTTTTGTGCATTCATCTTAGCCCAAATAAATTGTTTTGAGATGAAATGATTTTAGTAGTGTCTATTCCTTAGAATAAGTTTGAAACATGTAGTTCTCTTCATAGTTTGAAGTGGTTCTTATTAATAGTGAAGTAGTCAGTTTTTCCCTTGGAAATAATGTGTATAGTATTTGTATATTTACGCTAAAAGATACTCAAAAGGCAAGGCCTGATACACATGTGCAGGGAGACCTACCCTCAAGAATGCAGGTCTCTGCTGCCTGCACAGGGCTGACACCACTCCCCTTCCCAGTAAACCCAATTTTTTGCCTCTTTTCATCCTTACACAGACATGTTTTCTAATGTCAGTTAATGTAATTGGTCAGCGAATGGATTTCTATGCCATGATTCATGCCTGCTGGCTGATCGCCGTCTTGTATCGACGCAGAAGAAAAGCCATTGCGGAGATCTGGCCCAAGTACTGCTGCTTTCTGGCCTGCACCATCACATTTCAGTACTTCATCTGCATCGGCATCCCCCCTGCTCCCTGCAAAGGTGAGTGTGTGGTCCTGCAGCCAGCCATTCTTACTGTGTGCCCTACATTGTGCATGGTGAGCCAAGAACAGCAAAGGAGCACGTTGACTTTGTTCTTCACCATCTTCTTCTCTGCAGATTATCCATGGAGATTCAAGGGTGCCAACTTTAACGACAACATCATAAAATGGCTGTACTTCCCAGATTTCATTGTGCGGCCCAACCCAGTGTTCCTTGTGTGTAAGTATTGCAGCCTTTGGTCACAGAGCACTGGTACTTGATTTTATTTCTGTTAATCCATCTTCATGTGTTCTGCATTAGCACCTTCGCTTCTTCCACTGAACTTTATAATTATGTAAAGGCTTGTCTCAATGCATTAATATCACAGGTCATTAATGGCTTCTACTTGCCCTATCACATTTGCAAAATTAATAAGCATTAAAATACTATGTTCATTTTCATAATTTCACCTCCCAACACACATGCCCAGCCCCAACCCCAATACACATTCCTACATACCCACCTTCTAGAGATAGATTGAAGAGGGAGGCCTTACATTTTGTGAAGTGGTGATTTCTGGCTGCCACACCAGCCAGACCAAATCTAAAGATAAGACTGTGCTTGCTAGCAAGATGCTACCCAAAGTGCCGACGCTCTTGAGCTGGGTTGCAGCCTCAACCACTTCCCAGGACAAGCTGATGATCCAGAGGTTGAAGGTTATTGTCTCCCACATAAGACAATTGGGAGTACAAGGAGTACTGGGTGCTATGGAAAACCAGAAAGTGAGTATGCTGCCTACATACATTCAGGTTTAGTTTAAAAAATAATGAAGCAACTTGGGCAGGAGACTGACAGCCTGACTAGTGTGAGAGCCTGTTCTGGAACATTGGCCACAAAGACATCTTCTTCAGACATTTCCTCCGCTCTCACAAATCAGCCCATAATTGTCAGCCACTCTCACCAAGCCTCACTGGGGTGTGTACTCTGGGAAGAGTCTTTGATTAAAAATGCAAATGGAGAAGGAGAGGATAAAGAAAAACAGACATGTCTGTTTCTATCACAAGTAAAAAGGTAAAGATGGGAAAAGTGCTTAAAGGGCCTCCTCAAAATTCTGGTAATGATGAATGCAAATGAAGAGTGTCAGGAAGACTAGTAATTAGCATCTGATACTTTCACACACCAATGTGCAGGCAAGACCCAGGGACTCTCCTGGAATGTCTGTGGTCTCTCTTGCAACCACCATGGTGGGGAAGGTGGGTTTGGGCAGCAACACTGAGATCCAGGAAAAACTGTACCATGAACTCTGGGAACACAGCTCACTTAGGAGTTCAGAAGCAGCTCATGCTGTATGGGGACTGTTTCCTACTCAGGTTTAATTATCCTTGTTTTGCCAGATGACTTCATGCTGCTTCTGTGTGCCTCCTTACAACGGCAGATTTTTGAGGATGAAAACAAGGCTGCAGTGCGAATCATGGCAGGGGACAATGTTGAGATTTGTATGAACCTTGATGCAGCTTCCTTTAGCCAACATAACCCTGTACCAGATTTCATTCACTGCAGGTAAGGACAGCTGCACAGGTTTCAAAGCCACTTTGGCGCATGCCTTTCACTTGGAGTATATACCTCTACTTCCAATTCTGTCTCTGCCATTCTTGTGACAGTGACAGGTGATTGTACACATGAAGCTAATAAATGTGAGACAAGGTGGTTCCCTGTCTAGAAGATGGACCAGTGAATTATAGTTCTGCTTTTGGTTCTGTCAACATTAAACACCCTTTTTGTTGCCCTAGGTTTTTTCCTCTTATTCATACACAAAGTGACAAGTGCCAATAAATACAGCTTCCTGGCTCTTTAGCAGAGATCTTTCCTCCTCATGACTGGTTTTTCCCTCATCCTCCATCCTTCCTCATCACCCTTGTCCTTTCTCATCATCTTCTGTCCATCTTCTTCATCTCCTGAACCTCTTCCTCATCACTTTGTCTCTCCTTCTCACTCCCCACCCCCATATTCACTGGGCACCAAAGACTAGAGGTCACCACAGCTGCTCTATGCTGACACTCTCCTTGAGCATTGTCTCCTCTGTGGCTGTGCATGGGCTCCCTTTGTACATTTTTTGCCCTCCTCAGTCTGATGACAGCTGATCTTGGCAGGCTAATCATCCACTCCATAGAGTTTGTTTAAACCAAACTAAATTTTTCACTGTGTATTCCTTCTGCATTCACCATGTTGCAGACTCCTAATAGGTTTTGTCACCTGGTGCCCAACCAGTGAAGACCACTCCAGTCTGCCTTCCCAACAGGTTCCTTCATCCTATAAAGTCTTTAAGACTCAACTCAACCAGCAGAGTAGGAGTCCAACAAATTGCTGTGATGTTTTATGCCACCTTTACACACACACAACCGAAGCCCTTCTATGTATTCCAATAGCAGGTCTTCCATTAGTCACTAACTCTAAGTGAAATGATCCTGGGATACTGAGAAATACTGATATTTTATCCACTCTTTTTCGGGTATGAAGTCAAGGAAGGGTATAATATATTTTAGAAAAAAAATTATGAAAACATTTAAGTGTTGAGTATTGTATTCTAAAAAAAGTTAAGTTCAAAAATTCATTAATCTGACAATGTGCCTTTAAGGCATAACTCATTCTCTAATAATACTGGGGAGGTCAAGTGCAGTGCACATTTCATCAAGAGATTACTTTTTGACCCCTACAAAATAACAACTCATTAATCAAAGAAGTAACCCAGGATCGGCTCTTTTGTGCTTCTTTCCAAACCTGGGAAGAGAACCAACCAAAGCAAAACCTCTAAAATGAAGAAGCTCTAATTACACAAACTCAGATGGGATGTGGCCTGTAGGGGTAACTTCTGTAAGGTGTCCATGATTGTGTTTTGGAAACTCCCAGCAACTACTATGTGCTGTAAGATGACTGAGACATGAATGTTGCCTCATCTTCCATCATGAAGGCCAGAGAGGGAGGAATGCTTCCCTAAAAAGGAATCTTGACTCTACCCAGGGATGGGCAAAAACAGAGAGAGTGTTGGACAGGCATACAAGCCCCACCGAGGCTGTGTCTGCTTTGTTAGAATTAATTCTGCAAGGAGAGACTTTTATCTCTAGTAAAACCTTTGTATGTAACATGAAATAGCCTAAATCTATTCATTTCTCGTTCATCAAAAGAAACCCACTCTTAACTGTTCTCTCACTCCAGGAGGCATTTGTATCTTAGAATTTCCTTTGCCAAACAATTATTTATGCCTCTTAAAGAAAGACAGGACTTTCGAGTACTCAAGTAATAGATAGAAAATGTTTCTGTTTGTGGGAAATTTGACACAAATCAAATAACGATAAACATGCACACAGTGTTTTCACAACTTCCAATTCGTCCATTATGAATTAGGTAAGGATTTCCTGGAGAATATGAAAGATGAGTACAGAGCTCACAGTCTAACTTGAAAAGTGTTTTCATGTAGAGTCAAATGGATAGTATGATTTTTTCCCTTGTTAAAGTAGACTCTCCCAACTTAATTTTTTGTTTGCTAGTGTTGTCGTCCTTTGATGGTTCGGTTTTGTTTTCCAGATCATACTTAGACATGTCAAAAGTGATCATCTTCAGCTACCTCTTCTGGTTTGTCCTCACGATCATCTTCATCACCGGGACAACCAGGATCAGCATCTTTTGCATGGGTTACTTGGTAGCCTGCTTCTATTTCCTGCTCTTTGGGGGTGATTTACTATTGAAACCTATCAAAAGCATCTTGCGCTATTGGGACTGGCTGATTGCATACAACGTTTTTGTGATTACGATGAAAAACATACTGTCAGTAAGTGGCTCCCACTGTGTAATATGTTTGTGGTTTCAGTGTAAGGGTAAACAGTCTATTCAGTGGTTATTAAAAGCCTATTGCCCATCACACTGCTCTTAAAAGCCCCAAAGAAGATGCTGCAAATTCAGAATTCAAACGACCATTTATTACTCTCTGTTTTGCCATATTAAGCAGAATCCATTTTGCTCATTTCTACCATCTCAAGGTCATATGACAAGAGGATATGTATTCATAGGAATAAATTCTAAAACATATTTTATTGATTCAAATCCCATCTCTTCTGAGGAATGATTTATTATCACTCCTATTGTACAAAAAATGGCCCATTTATGAGTTAAACCAGTCATTGAATCTCTTTAAAAGTCATATCATGTTGGCTAAAGCAACTCTCCTATCTAGAAAGAGTTGTGGAAGTAGTAAATAAAATGAGCATAGCTCTCTACCACACTGTGCAGGGTAGGGCATGAGATGGGAAAAGCTACTGAAAGCATGAATGTTTTATGTACCCGTGAGATGTAGTTGGACACTGAGAAACTCACAGCTTCATGATTGCCTCTGAACACTGGCATCCTGAACAGGGCCCAGTTAAGACAACAGAGGGTTGCAACAAACTCCACATCTTTCCTCTACTGAGTTTGGCCACTCTGCTCTTAAATTTCCATGTTCCAGGATACAGCTTTTCTCTAAACCTGATAGATAATTCAAACTGCCTTTAATCCCAGAGTCACATAAAATCTTTTGGGCCACAGGACACCAGTTAAGTTATTTATTATTCCAGAATATTGAATAACAAACTTTCATGAGCTGAAGGAGTTAATACATCTCTAATTGACCCTGACTTAAAGCTAATCGTTGTGCCTGCTACTCCCAGGCTATACCTGATAGTGCATTAGAAGAACAGTGATATAATGATTTTCTGCTTTTCCCCTTCCTAGCTACTTAAAGATGAGCTCACCAGGCAGTCAATTCAGCTGTGAAAGAATGTGATTTGTTTTTTGGCACATCTACTGCTGTGTGTAGGTCTTAGAAAGCTGAGTTTATATAACTATGAATATGTATTTGATAATTCATTTTCTCTACAGTCAATTGAAATGTTAATTTTCTGGTGGATAGTAAAAATGATTTCTTAAATCAGTTTTACCCACTAGTATTTATTTACACTTGGGGTAGTATTGAGAGTTACAGGAGACAAAATGAGATAGGACAACAGCATGCCATTTCATTCTAAAGCCAGTCTGATGGTGAAGGATCCATTGTCAGAATCTGATCCTGATAATCATTCTTAGAAAATGTATGGCTACAACATCCATTCATTCATTCATTCTGTAAACCAATATTCACTGTTAATTGCTAGGCACTGTTTCATATGTTGAAGAGCTAGAGATAAATAGTATTCAGGCTCTACCTTCACATGGAATTCACATTCTAAAAGCAAAGATCAACCTAATTATAATTTAAATATGATTAATGAATTAATACTAATTATCACAACATTTCAGGAAAACAAACCAGAACTAAAAAGGAGTACCTACTTTCTTGTCTAAGTAATCTGGAAATGGGCTTTTTAAAAGCGATATTATTTGAAGCCATCAGAAACTTGAAAGATAGATTGAAGGATATCCAGGGAGACAAAGTGGGGAGGATATTCCCAACTTAGGGAACCTGAACAAAAGCATGGCTGTGTAGGAATGAAATATGAATTCAGAAAACATTTTTCAATGGGTAATAGTGCTGAGTACCTGCTGATTTAGGAGCAAATTCTAATTATATTCTCCTACCTCACCTGTTCCCAGGAAATATACATAATTCAGCTGTCACCTTTATGTGTTGTCTTGCAATGATTAATGTTTGTTTAAACTTTTCCCTCTCAAGACTTGAACTTTACATAACTATGACAAGAAATCGTTGGTATGAGACAACCACATTCAAATCAACAAAAAAGATTTCTTAGAGAATTGGCAAAAAAAAATAAAGCTTCATAACAGATTCTAAGAATTTTATATTATTCAGCTTGTGTATGATGATGTCATGGCAATAGCATAGGTTTAATATATCTGACTTGTGAAGAAATAACTGTACCAAAATCAAAGTCCTGGGGTTCAGTGCCCATCCATTTGCTAAAATAGAGCTCTGCTTGTTCCTACCTTGGTTCAAGATTTCCTTTTTGAAAAGAGAAGTGCTTCCAAGGACAGAAAACCTCACACTAAAGATTCTTCTTTTACTCATTGGATTTAATTTTCCCCAGGAAATGATGATACTATTGAAGCATCAATTGCACTACTCCACGCTGACTGTAATTTTAAATACTGTTGGCACCTCCTGCAATCATTGGCACTGAGACTTTGTGAATTCTTGCACATGTTGAGATTACAAAACAAAAAGCTATTTTTCTGTGTGCATAGTTTCAGAATGTGCCATTCTCGTTTGTTTTTCAGATAGGAGCATGTGGATACATTGAAAAATTGGTTGAAAATAGTTGCTGGTTAATCCAAGCTTTCAGCCTGGCCTGCACAGTCAAAGGCTATAAAATGCGTAAGTATGAAAAGCAAATTTGGGAATGGATGAACAAAGAAGCAAAGGCAGATATAGTGTTCTAATTTAAAAATTGGGCCAAAGCATGTAGAAAAAAGAGATCAAAGTAGAGTTCGATTTAATTTCTACACAAAGGCTGTAGGGTTATACAGCACTGGGAATCTATTGTCCATAACATGAAGTACCCTACTGCAGGCATTTTGGATTGTCTTCTACAAACTTCTCCAATCTTGGCAGGTCTGGGGCAGCGGGAGGGGAGAATTGGATGTGGTCTGTAATAATTCTTTGAACCTTTTCGAGTTACGATTAGAAACGGTTATGAAAGCCCACTCAAACCTGTGTTTGTCGTACTTAGAATCTTGGGTCATTAATGTAAATCTGACTTCCAGGCCTTTCTCTCCTCAGGAAGCTCAGAAAACCGCAAACTCAGGAAATCAAATGGGAAGAGCCACAAAGTTTCTAGAATTAGACTCCCACCATGATGGAGGCAGAAGTCCCATTTTCATTCCGCTGCCTCTTGTACCAGAACCTAGGGCAACACCACACATGTTCCTCCATGGTGCTCAGAATCGGGGCAGCTTGAACATGACACTCCCCCATCATGGCTTCCAATCCATGCTATACTTTGCAGAGGATGAATGTCACTGGGAATTTGTTTTGGCTTAGGATCAGATGTGCTGTCGAGATCCCTTATTCTAATAGACCCTTCTGCATTATCTCTTCTCTGCTGCCTAACTCTAGGTAGAGCCCATTCCCAGAAAGGATGTTTTCTTTTCTGTAAGAGCATGGCCTCTGACATTGGGACATGCAGACATTATTTTTTTATAGCCCTCGTTGGGGTGTGAGTATGTGGGCAGTGGGGAAGAGTCTCTTTCTTCCTGAGAGAGAGGAATACTCAGGATCCCTCTCTGGCAAAGAGCCCTTCCTGTGCCTCTGTTGCCAAGAGTTCACTTTGTGGTTAGCCTTATGAATCAATGTTCATATTGGATTTGAAGTGTGTTGCCTTGCTTGTAACTCATAAGTGAATTGATGGATCAGACTTTTGCTTTAATTAGCCTGTGTGAATAACCAAGCCTGATCATACCACAGGTTTTATAAAATAACAATGGAAATTGATGTTTTTAAACTTTTTTCCTACTTTCTGCCCCAGCTAATAATGATTCCACATGTAAACTACCCAGTGGTGAAGCAGGAATTATTTGGGACAGCATATGTTTTGCCTTCCTCCTGCTGCAGAGAAGAGTTTTCATGAGTTACTATTTCCTACATGTTGTGGCAGATATAAAAGCTTCACAAATCCTGGCATCAAGGTAGGGCAGGCTTCTTTTTCTTAGATCCCACCCTCTTCCAGCCCCTAATCTTGTAGGTTTAGAGGGAAAAACTGAGAGTGGTCTCTGTGTTAAAGGGAATACCACTGAGATAAGGAGGTGTCAAGGCCAGGTGTGTCATCCACTAGACTGATGTTCCTGTCTTAGAGACACTAGACAATTGAACAGTGAAATCGGTGACCTTGACAGGTCGAGATCAGAGCCAAACACTATTGAACTGAGGTTGAAAGTAAAGCCTTGGAGATACTGACTGCAATATATTTGACTGTGCAGGGGCAGTGATGTAAGGGTGTGCATAGGAAAATGTGAGGTGTACAAAGGTTTTTTCTAAGATTAGTAAGGTCTGAGTATGTTTGCATGCTCATAAGCAGGTTTCAGTTGCAGTGGAAAGGTTGAAAATGTGGGAATAAAGGAATAAAGAGAAGGATGGAGTCCCTCAGACTGCAGGTGGGGAAGGGACCTGAGCACAGGCAGGCCTTAGGCAGGAGAATGTCACCTTTTTCTCTGTCACTGCAGGACAGGGTGTCCACAGGAGTGGTAGCAGGAAGCTGAGTAAGTAATTGCTTCCTGACTGATATTCTCTCTAGGGAGTAGAAAACTATGTCATTTACTAGAAGTGAAAAGCCCTTGACAGAATTTTAGATTTGAGAAAAGTGTAAGAAGTTTAAAATAGCCACTACAGATAAGCAGAATAATTTCTAGGGAGTGTGGCACAGCAGATAGTCTGCCAAAGATGTGTTTTCTGCACCACTGATGACAGCCTAACCAAGAACAGGCCAGCACATCACTGGGATCCTATGGACTTGAGATTTGCCAAGTGAATATGACTGATAACAATGGGACAGAGTTGAGGATATTAAAAAAGGTTGCTGAGATCCATGGGGACTCTTAAATTGGCTTGAAATGTGAGAAAGAACAGAAGGCAGTAGAAAGAATCAAAAAGGCAGGAGACTGAAGATCCCATTGATGGGACTTATACTCTAACTTTGCATATTCCCTTAAGGAATCCTCAGCTCACTCCATATCCTTTTCTGCTTATTGAGTAGAGAACTAATCTGAACTCAGTTCTTGCAAATGTTTCCTAGTGGGACAATTATAATAAGGTCAGGTAAGTAACTCTCTGCTAAGGTAAAATGTCTTTTGGGACAGGTTTAAGAGGCGCATGGCTTCTAATGTCTTAGAAAACACAAACCACTTTATTTTTTATTTTTTACTGAACTTCCAGGGTTGTGAGCAGCCACTCCCTTCCGGGAAAAGCTGTACCTTAATCCTCCACTGGGAAGGGGCTTCTAGACAGGGCCTCATTACTCACATTCCCAGCTTGGAAACTCCAGTCAACAGCACAAAAAGAAATGTTTCCTAACCCTTAACAATCATTTCAGGGAAAAGTGAGTAACAACGATATAGATACTGATTTGTCCTATTTTTCCAATTTTCCTTTAGAGGGGCTGAGCTTTTCCAAGCTACAATTGTAAAGGCCGTAAAAGCAAGAATTGAGGAAGAGAAAAAGTCAATGGATCAGCTGAAGAGGCAGTAAGGATGTTTTATTTAGTTCCTTCTTTCCTTTTATTTTTGGTTTATAGATCCCATTTAGCTGCCCTCAGCATTCAAGACAAGTTAACCCCATGAACAATATATTTGTGTTAACTTTCACAACTGCTCAGCTATTTATTATTCTGTCAGGCAATGGCTTATACCTGCTAGACCAAAAATGCAAGTCATTTAAAAGAAGGTGGCTACAATATGGTGGAAGTGGAGACGGCTTAGGTAAAACTAGTGTCAAGTCATAATTCAGCTGCTTTCTTTGGAACCATGAGCAAGTTGTTCACATATTCTGAGTGTCAACTTCCTGTTTTAAATTAGGGCTCACAATTCTATCTGTGTTTTTGTAAAGATTAAACAAGTTAATAAATGAGATAGCATCTTGTCCAGCGCCGGGCACTTGGAGTAAATGATTGTTACATATGTGCTTTGAGGGAATAAATGCAGAATCCTAGCTCTAAAAATATCTCTAGAGATAATATAATCTAATCTCTTTGGAAAGAAACTGATGACTCCCGATATTAGGCGACTTAAAAACTACAGCTAGAGGCAGCACTAGAAATACAACCCATATTTCCCTATATTCAATTCAAGACCTCTTCTACCACGACAGTCTGGAGAAGTCAAGTAACGGACTGATTTCATCTAAGAGATTTGAAAATTCTGAATTCTAGTTTTGTTTTGTTTTGTTTTGTTTTCAGCCCATAAAAAAACATTTCTTAAAATGGAATTTCTAGCAATGAATGGAATTTCTGAGGATTGGTAGCACTTCATGTGTTCAGAGGCCAGGTTTGTGAGCTGATGGCCTAGAGTTCAGAACCTAGCAGCTCTCTCCAAGGAAATGAAGACACTGTCAGCTCGGCAGGAAAATTCCCCTAGTTTGCTAAGACAGCTTCATTTCTTTTTGACTTCATTTTCTCCATACAAAAATATTTGCTAGTATAAATTACACTATCCCATGGCATGGTTATTTTCACAAAGATATATATACTTAAATCAAATCTAGAGAAATAACAAATTTGGACTCACAATTAGAATATATTCTCATAAGTGAGGACTATTACTATGATTACCTTCACTGAATTTTTTCATTTGCTTAAGTGACAGAAGGTCAGAATAAAAAAGAATAAAGGTAATGATCATCGCAAAAGACAAACTGAAAATGTTGTTTAGGCAGTACAAAGCAGAAATGGTGCTTAAATCAGTTTAAAAACTTGATTGAGCAACATATCTAGAATTTTAAGAAACTATATTAAGAAATGAAACATTTCAGAACAGATCTGGGAAACTGAGTTCAGCATTGCAGTTTCTAGATTTCTTGAATAAGTAGATAAAATAAAAGGCATTAAATCAATAATTAAATGTACAATAATATATTTTTTCCAGAACCAGTAAGATATTAGATTTGAAATAGAGAATAGGCATAATGTCTAATAGAATACTTATGAACATTTGGAGTGACTCACTATTTACAAAACAGTTCCACACATATATCTTTTTGTTTGATGTTCACAAATGTGACATATTATTTTTTAAAAAGTGAAACCTGGGAGAATAAAAGACTTACATTTTATAATATTCTGTGTTCGGAATGGCTTTGGTACAAGGTGTAAATAGACATAAAGTATTGCACATCAAACTTTAGCATAATTATTATTTATCATGTTATTAAGACTAGCATCTATATAGTACAAATTAACATGGGTATATTTTTAGAAAACATGGAGATACTTGTTTCTAATAAGAAATCATTCACAAGTTTCAACTATTAACCACTTTGTTGATGATTTTAGCTACATACACAAAAGTGCAAACCTAAAGTATGACCAAGTGATAACTGTGGACGTGTTCTTGGTATTGCTGCTGCTCTTGCATCTTACAGAATGGATCGCATCAAGGCCAGACAACAGAAATACAAAAAGGGTAAGGAGAGGATGCTGAGCTTGACCCAGGAATCAGGGGAAGGCCAAGACATTCAAAAACTCTCTGAAGAGGATGATGAAAGTATGTCGAGACATTTCCCTTTTATTTAAGTACCTTGACATTGAATAATAGCATGATATTGGGTAGGGCTGAAAATAACATTAGTTTTTATTATGCTAATGTTATCAGTGTATTTTTAAACTTATCAAGTTTTACCCTCCCATTGTATATGGGATATACTTTTTTTGTCTCATAAAGTACATATTTAATGAATCCATGACTACAAATATCTTTTCTTTAGCAAGACAATTTTAATCAACACATAACGTAGCTTCTGTTTTATAGACATGTGTTTCTAAAGAAAATTTGCTTGGTTTGTTTCTTTAGGGAAGATTTTTCAGATACACAGTCTACTATAATCTTTGATTTTTAATAAATTTTGTATGAAAATTAAGTATGTGTGCATATTTCATGTGATATCTGAATAATGGTAGTTGAAATATCATATAGTTCTTATCTGTTCCAATGAAACTTAAGATGAAGCATATACTTATTGTATATAATTATAGATATATAATATACAATTAAGTTTAAAAAGTCTTCTTATAGATGTTTGCATGCTTTTCTGTTTGAAAGATATGAAGAAATTATGCATACTTTCTAGCACATAGTATCTATTAATCACCATTACTTTATTTTTTCAACCATTCATTAAAATAATCACAAGAAATATTTCTGGTTTTGGATATATATGCATTTTAACAAATTATTTGCCACTAAATTGTTCTATAAATTTTGGGTGATGCTTCTTTTCTGTTAATTCAATAGAAAATTCAATGTGAGATGCATTTTTGACAAATAATCTCTTCTTTTTTATATTTCTTTGTATGCCCTCGGTTACTAAAAAAAAATTAAAATGTGGCATAATTTTAATAGAACACTTAATATTTACCTTGTGAAATTGACTGCTAATACATGTAAACTTTTCACAGTCAGTAGAATTCCTTTTTCTGACCTCTGATTACTTTTGCAACTTATCTAGATTTTGACAATTGAGTTGTTAAAGCGTGGTTTTCAAAATTTGTTTTCTCATTTTATAAGAATTAATATTTGGACATATTTTATTTTAGGAGAAGCAGACAAACAGAAAGCCAAGGGCAAAAAAAAGCAGTGGTGGCGGCCTTGGGTTGATCATGCTTCCAGTAGGTTTTCTCGATCCTCTTACAATTTCATCAATTTTAACCCTTATATCCTTGACCAGAATTCAGGCGTACCCATGACCTATGTGTTCCATGCATGGTTTGATCCTTGTGACTTGATAGGGGGTCAGTTTGCAAGAAAATGGTGATGTAAGTGGGTCTCTGAAATCTGTAGACAAAATTTTTCAGAGAAATTAGCTGATTACCATACTGGCTGAAGAAAGCCAAATGTGTGGCTTACATAGTCCTGAGCACCATTTATGAGCTCAGAAAGGGAAGAATAATTGACTACTATGTTTTCCACTTCTGAGATCTAGAGCTCTGCTGTTGTGTATTTGTTTTATGGCTGAAAATCTTTATTAAAATGAGTTTCAGCTCCTCCTGGGACTCTGATTAAGGACAATCATTATGTTCAAAGTGTTTGTGGCCTTCTTTGTAAGGCACTAGCCATGGATGCCAATGAACCACCCCTTTTCTCATTCTCAGAGCTTTCATTTTATTTGCATGTAAAAATTTTTGCCAGCTTATTAAATATAAAAATGAGGATAACTTAAAGTGTATTTACTTTCTCACTCTGCCTCCTCCCTAGTTTCAAAAGACTCTGAAACTGCACTTCAAATCCAGGGTCAGCATGTGGCCTCAGAGCCACCTGCAGCTCAGCCATGGCTAATTAAAAGCAAAGTCAGAAAATAATTTTTGAGAAGCAGAACTTGATAGCCACATAGAATTAGTGCTTTCCTCTCCTGATTAAAAAAAAATAATAATGAGGAATTATGGAACTCACTGGCTTTATCTGTTCTGCTTAGCAGAGGTAATATCACCCACTATTGGCCAATGGTTTTATAATGGAATGATTCATTTAAATCTAGCCCTTCTTAAATGTCATAGAATATTGAATAATTATTAATTATTTTAAAAGTTACTTGTTTGTCTTTAGTTTTTTTAAATCTTATAATGTGTTTCTGTAACTCTATCTAATGTAATCAGATAAGGAATATCACCAAGGCCCATAATGTCACATAATGATGATAGGGGCTCTACCAATGGGATATTAAAAATCACTAGAAAATCAAATTGATCAGAATCTTTTCCCATACATAATTCTCAGTGTCACCTAGATCTGATATTGCCCTCTCTTACTCTAGAAATAATTTTCTGAAATCGGTAAACCAATTTAATGAAGAAATATTCCAAATGTGCTCAGTATACATGGATGTAATCAAATTTAATTCCAAATATTGAATTTTAGCATTATAGCAGGAAAAAAACATGAATTATAATGAGTTTCATTTCATTTGCTGCCCAAGGCAAAGACAAAGATTCAAGTTGAAATTTGTGTGACACTTTAATTTACTGTCCATTGGCATGTTAGTCATGCACACAATCTAATAATGCATTGCACTATATACCTATCAAGTCACAAGTAAACTATGCCTATCTTCTTTTTTTTAAGGGGCCCTTTGCTAGTTTAGAGAGACCTATCCATTTCAAAAATGTGTCATATTGAATATTTTGTCCTTTCAGCTGGGGTAAATTCCCATTGCAATCATTGTGGTTGTATTTCCTTTCTCATCTAAACATTACATTTTGAAAGGAATTGGATATGGTCTTTGATAATCATCTTACAAGTTGGGAATAATTTAAAGAATTTTCTATGAAGGTTACTGACATTAGATTTTCTGATTCATTTCACCCTCATTATACCAAGTTCTTGAAGACTGGTATTAAACTAAATGTGCCTTGTTACAATACCTTATGGTGCAATAATGCAGGAATGTGTGTAATGCATAGTTTGGAATCAGATTCTGAGCGCGGTGTTAAATTTTTCTACAAAACGTATTTCCTTTTACAAGATTGTGAGGAGAGAAAAGGAATGAATATCTGGTTTATTGTTTAGACTATGACAAGTTCCAAAATTTATCTTCAGATCTGGAAGCACTTTATAAAAAGCCCTTATTTTTTAAAAAGTCACTGGGCTTTAAAATAGATATTTCTTAGAGTTGACAAGTATAAAAGTTAAGTGTAGTTGGAACACCCTTGTGTAAATCCATTGACAATATAATAACACTGCCTAGTTGTTCGTAATATTTATAAGCATTCAAGACCTTAACAAAGTCTTCAGGTGCTGTCACTTCCATACCTATGTACACACATGTGATTGCATTATTGCTGTTCAATGATACCTTCCATTCCAGAGCAGCATGTCTTCATGTCAATTCAATATAGCCTAAGTCAATGTCAAAAGTCACTTTATTGTGAAATATCTGAAGTAAAGGGCTTAGTTTGGGGGGATGAGATTTTAAAAGATATTTTCACACTCAGTTGTTTAGCAATAACATCAACATTCATGATACATATATGGACACAGGCTAGAGGCAGGATCTCTATCTGAACTAACAAATGTATATGTCAGAGCTTCTCTACTCCTTATTAGCATATAGCACTAACGATAATATTCTCTGTTGTTTTCTTAGTTTTAGTTTAATAATATTCTATAAAAGAATAGAAAAATTTTAATATTTTTCTTCTTTTTTTAATGTGTTAATTTCTACTCACATACAAATTGGTAATGCTTTTAAATGATAAAATCAATGGTATGACTGATTCAGATGAAAACTGTTTGAGCTAACACATGGATAAAAGTTATAGAAGGTATGATTGAATACAATTCAAGCTACTGTTGATTTTAGAGCCTACAATGAGGGTAAAATGCTCAATCTTATAATATTCTGTTTTTACCAAATGATTATGTAATGTACAGTCCATGTAACTTTCCTGCAAATCTCTGAGCTTACATGAAGGCATTACTTTAATGGTCTTCTCACTGTCAAATGTAATGCTGTAACTTTGGTTTGTTCTTGCTTACTCTTACCTTATGTTATATTGCATTTATTTCCTCAGTCCTGGCCCAGTACCCTGGGCCTGGTTCTTTCTTCAAAATAAAAATGACAAATTACAGTGCTTCTGTTCAAGGATATAAGGCCCAATTCATTCACTCTGCGTCTTCATGGATAGAGGCTTCAGATATGTCTGAAATCATGGGGAAAATTATTTACTTTTTGACCATGTTTAGTGGTATTCAAGCAACTTAATTTTTTAAACAAGCCAACGTTTGCCATTGCCTTACAATGTATAAATCCAAAAAATAAATGAATACATCATCCAAAAGATACCTTAAGCATTTGAAAACTTGAATATAACTTGAAAGTATTAATACACTTTTCTGCAATGATGGTACCATTCTTGTAGCATCAAAAATATATATGCCAGATCTCTTTTCTTTGATAAACTTAAAATAATAATCAAACTGGTGAAGAATATATTCTCAAATTTCTTTAAATCTCTAGACATCAGCTTTCTCTGCTTCCAAACCTTAGCACAGAAATATGTGGTCTTGCAGGGAAAGTTTTAGGCAAGGCAAGGCTGATCCATACTATTTTTTGCTTTGCATCTTATGGTCAGTTACAGGTCTCAAATTTCAGTAAGCGACTGGGGAGCTCCTGGATGACCAGAAACCTAATAACACTAAACTGTATGGACCATGTCCATAGTGCATCAGTCTGTCCCATGTTATGTGTAGAAATGGCTAGAGTGGCAGTGGTGGCATTGTAGTTGTGTTCATTTTTAAATGTTACCTGCCCATTTCCTCCTCATGACAATGTGTTATTTTTTTTCTTAAACTCTTTCAAATATCTTGCCATATTTGTTATGTCCCTTATGTCACTTGCAGAGAAGCCAGGTCTGCATGGTATAAAATGAAATAGAAGTTTGGTGACACTGACTCTTGGTCCTGAATCTTCCTGATTAGCTTTTCTACAGTAGTTTGGACCCATTTAGACACCACCAGACCCTCTACTTCACTTTGGCCTTGTCTAAAGGAATAAAATTGCTAAATTTTGAAACAATAATAGTTTTCACTTATTTTAGCCAATCTTGTAACAAAACAGGTTGCTGCAGAGTTGATCTGATGGCATCTGTGTAAAATTTACAATGAAAAAGGAAGAAAATACCAGATGAACTGAGTAGTGGCCAATTCCCTTACATGGCATAGACAAGGCCTCATGCTCTGCAGATCCTTTCAGTACTGTCAACACCATGTAGCATGGCCCAGAATGAGTACTCTTCACCTCTTGTTTTCTCCTCCCTACCAACGTCTCTTGCTGTGGTCCTTTTACAGACAATTTATGTGTATCTTTGTGGGGCATTTCATTAATAAGCCCCTGATTATCTTATATCTCTTTCAAGAAATAAGTAAATATTTTGTTTTGCTTAGTGGTCAGGAGTGGAGATTATTATTTGTTTGAAACGGATAGTGAAGAGGAGGAAGAGGAAGAATTAAAAAAAGATGATGAAGAACCTCCAAGAAGGTCAGCTTTCCAGGTAATTATGGGATTGGGAAAATCATGTCCTTTGCTAGTTGAAGAGTTTTTTCTTTTGACAGACCATTATTGCGGGCTTAGACTTCTTCTGCCATGTTTATATATGTTATAACTCACAGAAACTTCTGATTTATATCTAAAATTGTTTATGCCACATTAAATTAATGCTGCTTGCTCTCAGCATTGCCATAATCACATGCAAGAATACAGTACCAATCACTTGCATCAAAAATATTCTAATGCTATAAACAAAAAATAACATTTCCTTAGGTGAACTTTATTTTTCTGTTGCAAGTAGGAAGTGAAGGCTTATCTGGCACTGAATTGAATTGCTTAAGTGGACTTATATTTCAATCTGTGAAATAAATAATTATAAAAATGAAATACTTTGTTTTGTCATTTAAATGTTACTTTATTTTGAAAATCAGTTTCATTTATATTGCTATAGATTTGAGAATTTATTGAAATAATGAAAATATATAACACAGTTCTTATTTTTTTCAGCTTAACTGTCTTTCTTTTTCAGAAACTGCTGTACCATTCTCAGTTATATAGTTCATTGGCCTAAGTATATTGTACCCAGTGAAGGTAGAATCAATGCTACCTAAACATGATGATTTGTCAATAGAGTTACATATCAGTTGATACCTTTATCCATCTTTATATACAGATAGATAGAGATATTTTTAATGAAGGAGCCACGTTTTAGGAGTTATTTCCCATTTGTTATACTACAAGGCACCTAGAATTATATCCATCAAGCCACATGAAGTGTCTATGAAGAGGTCATTTTCAGTTTGCTGACTAGGTCTTCTCAAGCTGGAAGGTTTCATTCGCCTCTGTCTTCTCAATGACACTGAAGACCTAAATTATTCTCAGAGACACTTTGCTGTGATGCTTTCTTACTGGCACCATTACTAACTGTGTCTGTTTTGAGATGACTGTGTGTGTATGTGTGCAGCTGGTTTGCCAAATAAGTAATAACTCCACTTGTTTATTTTTATCCTAATGACTTTTATTCTAACCATCAGTCATCATGCAACAAAAGAGAGACCATGATCATCTTCACCATTTGTATGGATTATTTGCAAGATTGACTATTTTCTTTATTTGTAACTTATAAGCAGAGCACATTTTACTCTAGCTTCAATGACTGGCACATTTGAACCTAACTGATGTAATCGTAGAGACAAACTCATACTGACATCATATATTAAATTATTAGTCTCCTGTTTTCTTTCTTACTAATTATTCTTGCTTTGTCCTTCTTTGTAGAGAGCTATTGGGAAGTTTGCATCAGCCATTTTAGCCTTGCCAAAGTCTGTCATTAAACTTCCCAAAACTATTCTTCAGTATTTAATCAGAGCTGCAAAGGTATTTGATGTTTCAGTGATGTACAGTGTGTGACCCTTTGCTGTGTAGATCTTTAGATAAGCAGATCCCTGTTGCTACATCTGCATTTTTCCTGTTCTATAGATCTTTATGAATTTAAGAATTTAAAATATTGGGAGACAAACTTTTCCAAAACGAGAAGCCAAAGTTTTTATTATTTGATTCTTGTTTTTCAGTTGACACCAGAGCCTACTGAAAAATAGAAAGAGAAAATGCAGATATACATCTATTTTTTGTCCATCTTTGTAGTTTTGTCTGAGTCACTTTAAAATGGTCACATCTGGTTGCATGCATCAGTTATGATGTGTAAAAAGTATGATAATTTTTCTCAGAAAGCTGGTAAAACTATGAATAAGCTAATAAAAGACTCGTTTTGCTCCATCTTCTTTCTGGCTTCCTGTTAAGTTTTTATCTTCCCAAACAGGACGCCACCTTCCATTTCTCTTTCTGAAGTCAGTACATCTTCTCATTCGGCCATGCTGCCATGTACAGTCTGTGTGCCTCCGCCTTCTCACAGCATCAGTGATAATGCTGAATAAACTGTTTTAAAATGAAGTGTTAGTTAATCTAATGCACAACAAAATTGTCCAGTTACCTATGCTGTAGTCATTACATTACTGAAAATCATAGATAATGAATGCCGATTCTTATATTTTAGAGAAAGCTGTTTCTTCTGACTTAATCTGAAGCAAGCACTTAAACACTTAGGTCTTGATGCTACTCGGTGTTAAGGAAATGGTTTGGATGGTGACAAAGACCAGTGCTTCTGACACTTTATTTGGGGATCTTATCTAATTGCATGTTCTTTCAATTCAGCAGGTCTGGTGGGACCTGAAATTCTGTATTTCTCTCAGGTTCCTGGGTGAAATGCAAGCATGTGATCCACCTTGATTAGCAGGATCCAGAACAGTTGGACTGAGGCCAAACTGACCCTATATCAAATGTTCCTGGAATTGTAAAATGTTTGTATTTCCAAACATCAACATTAAGATAATTTACCTAGTCATTTTTAAATGCTAAGATTCTAATTTTTAGTTTGATAGTCACTGTTGTTACTCGCTTAGGATTCTTTTTCTTTTCTCTTTTATGACTACCAAATGAGGCTCTCCATCCATATAAAAGAATTTATAAGAAATACTATAATGTAATTATCCCATATCTTACTTTAAAAAAATCTTATAGACAACATAAAAAATATCCTGGATCACACCTGAATTAAAGGACAGTTTATGAAACTTAGACAATTTCAATTAAGGATCTCCACTTCAATAAAGTTCTCTCCTATTTTAAATATCAAATGCTTCTTTACATAATAAATTTTCAGTAAAATGAATCCCATTTTTTCTTAATATGTGTGATAGAATTTAAGGTAAAATTATTTAAGGGAAAAATTTAAAATTAGATTGAGAATGCACACTAATGACAGTGTGATTTGGAGCATCCGAAGGTCATTTAATACGTTTCCATTTCTTCAGTAAAAAACTTTTATTTCTTGACTCAGTAAGAATAGGGATGTTTCCTCCTCCACCTTCATTATCAACTTTTCCCTGAAACAATTGGACTGAGGCCAAACTGACCCTCTACCAAATGTTCCTGGAACTATAAAATGTTTATATTTCCAAACATCAACATTAAGATAATTTACCTACAAAAAAGGACTTGTCATATGATTCTCTCTCCCTCCTTCATTTCCTTTTATTTGCATTATTTAAATTCTCACCTCAGTGAGAACACCGATAGACATTTAGATGTCATATGTAGAACTAGGAGTTCCCTTTTAATATAGTCAAATTTTAATGGCTCTCATCCTTTCTACAATACTTCTTCAATTCGATCCTAAGCATCCTCTTCTCTCATCTTCTTCCCAATACTTTCATATTCTTCAGAGCAAAAGATTTCCTCCAGCTTGTGCACCTATTACATTTACAAATCCAGAATTACATTTTTATTTTATTTTAGGGTCAGGGGATTCTTGCATTATCTAAAAGCAATTGTCTAACAATTCTTTTTAAAGAAAAATTTTAAAGAAATATCAACATATTATGCTCTTAAGCCTGTAAATTTATTTACGTTTTGCAGAATAAATTTTTTAAAAGAATCAATATCTTGTGGAAGCAAGTTTGCTTATTAATGTACTAAACTTCAAAGATATTCTTAATAGGATTCCCAATTAACGTGTTCAATAAACGTCTACCATAAATTCCTTTCTATGGTCCTTCTCCTTTAAATTCCAGTTTATTTCACTTTTCAAAATGTTTTTGGCACAAAATAAAATAACTTCTTTGGTCTACTGGGTTTATTATGTAGAAATAATACAGTTGTTGTATTTGTGTTAACTGCCCTTAAGATTGAAATTTCTACCAAAGTTAAGAAATGTTCTTTCTCAGTAACCTATGACCTTTACATTTCCTTATATGGAAGACTTAAATCCCTCTTTATTTTTACTAACATTACAATGCCCATGGTTTTCTTACACTGTGTTTTTTAAAGATTTCAGAAATATGAACATTATATAGAATAAAATGAAAATGTCTGGGTCTACAAGCTCCAATACAAAACATTCCTCTAACTATTATGATAATAGAAAACCCAGCTTCCCTGAGACCCAGCTGTGTCTGTGGTGCATGAGTAGCATGCCTGCTTGGCTTTGTAATTCTGGATGGCTAGCTTTGTATACCAAGGTTTTCTTTTTGTTCCTTCTGCATGACTTGGGAGACTAATGGTGAATGGGCTGTTCAAAATTGCTCTATTGTGATTATCAGTTATAATATATTAATACAACTATTTTCAGCTCTTGAATGAAAAAGACAAAAGTCAACCAAAAGCACCAGTTTTCCTTTCATATCATCTGGAATAACTCCTTAGCCTTAATATCACATTATCGTTCTCTCCAAATGCTAATCAGTTTGCAAAGCCCTTTCTCAAGTTGCTGGCAATAGCTGGTATTCTCAAGGGAAAGTATGGAATATGCAAAACAGTTTTTCAAAAATAAATGAATGAAAAATGTTGTTTAGTTTTTGATTCGAAGTTTATTTGTGATGGGAGAAAAGTACTCTGATGATACCTAGTGAGGCTTCCTGTTTATTTCTATGGTGTATAATACAAAAGATAAGTAACTAAGTATCACAAATGGTGGTGGTATGTGGGGACTTAGGTGAAAGGGTAGATTGTATATACTCAAAGTATCTCATGATTGTCTGTTGATACCAAATGAAATATATTTCTGCATATCTTTTTTCATATTTATTTTACAATAATGGCAATAGCACAGGTCATCTCATCATATGAAGGAATATGGGAGAGGGATATTTAGTTTGTGTTGGGAGAAAAAAAATATGTTTCCCAAAGTCAGAAATCTTGGTATTTATTATTTTCCTTTTAATTCAAATTATTAAAAAGTCAGAAAATAATTGAACCTTTGCCCTTCAGTTTGTTTATCAAGCCTGGATTACTGACCCTAAAACAGCACTCCGACAGAGGCACAAAGAGAAAAAGAGATCTTCAAGAGAAGAACAGAAAAGGAGAAAAGGATCTGGGGAGGGTGAGTGTCATGTGGGTGCACAGATTCTGGCCAGCACTCCCCATTTCCGTGGCCCTTCAATGTAAAAGAGGAACTGCAAATAAATTCTAAAGATTTTAGAATTCTGAATTCTAAAGATTGTAACAATTTTCACTTGTCCTTAATTGCTCATGTCTGACGCTTGTAATAAATTAAAACATAAATTTAAGATACATTTTATAAAATGAGGAGACAGGCAAAATAAACCCAAAGAAAGTAGAAAGAAAAAATTAACTTTTTAGGCAGATTTTAAGTTGTAGGAAAGAAAGACAAGACAAGGCTTATCAGGAAGTGAAAAGCTGTTCTTGGAAAAAAAACTAGTAAGAAAGATGAACCTTTCACAACTTAACCAAATTACACTTAAGCAGGACTCAGAAGCCAAAAATGGAACATGCTTGCCAATGCCATATTCAACATTATACTGTAACATTTTAAAACGTAGGTAGAAACATATTTCCAAGGGAGAAAACTTCCAAACTAAACAAAACACACCAAAAGCAAAGTTACAGTGCAGTGGGGCACTCAGTAAAAATATTTTGATTATGTCTATCAGACTAAAGATGAGTATTCTGATTGTAGTAAGAATTCCTAATCAGTAAAGAAAAATTCAGCCCAATGGATGAATGGATATAAAAACAATTCACAAATCAGAAAATGGAAATGGCCTTTTAAAAGGAGCTCAGCTTCCCTAGTAATTGAGAAACACAAATTATTTTGACATTTTGTATTTTTTCTCTATGGGACTGGTAAGATCAGATACATTTGCATATTACTGTTTGGAGCTGGTGAGAAGCTAAAGTGTTTGCATACGCTGGCTGTGTGGTCTTGTAAAGTTGGACAAGCAGTGTGTCAATATCTACGAAAACTTTAAATGTACATATTCCACTAGAGATCAGTCCCACTTCTGGGTATGTGGCTTGACTGGAAGCAGAATTTGCACATGTGCACAAGGACACATGTCTAAGAATATTTATCAAAACTTATTTGTTAATAACAAAATTTTGTAAACATTCTAAATGTTCACATAAAGAAAACTAAAATAAATTGTTACCACTATATTATGGGATACTCTTTAGTAGTTTAAAAAGTGAGATGGATTACTTTGAACTGACTTGGAGAACAATTCTTAACATATTGTTCAATGAAAAAAGTTATGTTGTAAAATGCCATGCACATTATGAAACAAAGGAAATCTCAAGATAATATTTTGCATTTTTAATGGGTGCATATAATAGTATATAAATTCAAGAGAAAAATTAGGATGAAAATGTAGCAAATTAATAACAGTGGTTTCTTCTTGGGAAGGAGTGGGGAGACTGAGATAAATGGTACGAATAAAGGGAACTTTAAACTTATGTGTTACATTTTTGTTCTCTGCGAAGAAAATGTATATATAAATTCCTTGTGAAATTAAAACTATTTAAACAGAAAAAAGAAAAGCTAGTTTCTAATGACGCTCTAACTGTAAAATCTCTCCTTTTTAACCATTGTGCCCCCTGCTACCTACTGGTAACTTTCATTTTATTTTACTTTATTGGTTTAAAAAGACAAAATTAAGACAGCTGATGTAACAAGTCAAGCAGTAAAGAAGTAAATCCATAGTCGACCTTGAAAACCTATCCACTAAGCTACCAAATCCTCATAATATGTTGTGTTCACTTTCACTCCTTTCTCATGGGCATAAGTATGTGTGTGCAGGCAGTTTCCTTTGTTTTTCAAAGTTGAGTTCATGCAATACAAACTGCTGTTATATGTTTATTAGCAACATATCATGAATATTTCTCCAATTACGTATTTATAAAACCATATCATCCTTTTTAATAGCTATAAAATATTCTATAATGTGGATATGCTAATTTATTCAATTATTCCATCTCTAATGGAGATAAGGTTTGCTTACAGATTTTTCTGCAATGAACAATCAATCCTATCATAGATATCTGTACCCAAAAATTTGTATATAATCATATGTATGTGTGCATGGGTGTATGTATTTAAATGTATAGTAAAAGGTCAGGAAGAACATTCACTTTCCACAGAATACATTATCAAAAGTAGAATTACTAGGTTAGAAGGTGTTTCTTTTTTTTTACTTTAATTGGTATTTTCCCAAACAGTTTTACTAATTTATACTCCAATGTGTAAAGTATGGGAGTGTCCATTTCCCTGTAGCCTTATCCCTCATTATTACTCTTTGTATTGTTTGTCTTTCTCAGAGATGAGAAATGGCTTTTATTTTTATTTGAATTTTCCTAACTAATAAGACTTAATATTTTTATTGTCTTGGTAATTTCTACCTCCAAATCTAAGATTCAAACATTTTTATCATTTTTTATAATATTATTCTCTTGGGTTGTTTGTCTTTATTAGTTTAGGGAATAGTTACATGTTAGAGATATTATCCATTTTTCAAGTGTTAAAATATTTTTTCCAGTTCAATGTTTATTTTTTTATTTAGTTAATGGTATATGTTATCTAAAGAATTTTTTTTCTGATGTCAAGTACATCTAAATTTCTTTTTGCAGTTTCTAGCTTTCCATTTTGCTTAAGAAAGCTTCTCAAAAATATTATGCTAACGTTTTTCTATATTACCTACTTATATTTTGAAATTTTTATTATTCTATGAAGTAGTGATCTAGTATTTTTACTCTTAGATGAATAGACAACTATGCTATCTCTTCTTTTTTCTATTTTATTTAAATGAAAAATAAAGCAGGTCTGCCTAGCTCGAAAGATGAGATGTAAAACAAAATAGTAGAAAATAAGTTTGGGAGGCTTAACTAGAGTCAGATTATTAATGGTCTTTGATAAGGTTACCAGATAAAATACAAGAAACACAGTTAAATGGATAATTTTTTTTATTACAACAAATAATATTTTTAGCTTAGGAGTAATTTAGATATATTGCATGGCACTTACGTAAAATGAAAAATTATGAAAAAAATATCTGTTGTTTATTTTATATTAAAATGTAATTAGTTATCCTGTATTTTCCCTTGCTAGACCTGACAATCTTAGTCTTAAATAATAGCCTAGGAAATAAAGTAGAAACTCTATGATGTCATTTTAGGAAATGACAGGCTAGAATTTGTAACATTACCCCAAGGTACTCAGAATTAAAATTTCATAGTATGTATCAGGAGTCAGAAAACTTTTTCCATAAAGGGCCCAATAGTAAATATTTTAAGCTTTGCAAGCCATAAGTCTCTGTTGCAACTCAACCCTGCTCTTGTATGATAAAAGCGGCCACAGACAATAGATAAATAGGTGTGGCTGTGTTATATTAATATTTAAACATTACATATTTTTTGTAAGCACAGAATATTATTTTGTAGACTTTTTTCTAACTATTAAAAATATAAAAACCATTCTAAACTCACAGGCTGTTTAATAACAGAAAACAGAAAAGATTGGCCTGAGGATTATAGTTTACCCACCCCTGCTATCCATGATTCCTGTTCTGGAATGAAAAGAATTTGAAAGCCATGAATTCTACAACTTTTCCCCAGAAACTCTAGGCAGAATATCCTAGATTTAATTTAAAACTTTCTTTTAATCCAGAAAAGTAATGTTGGCATTTAGTATACCCTAAAAGAGTCTAACTCATATTTATTAAACACACTTGACAGGTCCCGTGGAGTGGGAAGACCGAGAGGATGAACCAGTCAAAAAGAAATCGGATGGACCAGGTAACAAAATAGTGAAAAATATGAGCTGGAAGGAAATTTGAAAATGTTGCTTGCCCAGAATATATATGTGGTTGGAGGCTGCCTAAAAATAATTAATCAAATCCTGTTTCTGGACTATGACTAAATAAGCAGTCATATGTCATCTCATCTCTAGTGAAACTGCAAAGTGACTCCTAAAAGTAGATCTGCCCCTTACACTGTTGAATTAAATGCTGGATTAGAGTCATTTTATAAATTCTTCTATCCAAGTACCTATGAAAAGGGGTCTGAGGGAGCAAATTATGAATATCCCATTGGAAGACATCAGAATACAGTCACAAAAAAATATTGGCAATTAATTTTAAAGAACTGGGGAAATGAGAGGTGCTCTGGAAGCTTAGTCCAATCTTCTTATTTAATGAGGGGAAAACCAAATCCCAATGAGCTTGCTCAGGAATTCACAGCTACAGTTAGGGACAGATTCCAAGTCTTCTAACTCCCAGCCTAGTCACCGTGCCATTTGGGCTCCACATCATATGTGATTCGGAGGAAGATTTCTCCATGAAGGAAAAAAAGGCAAAACAAAATTCTCCAGATGAAATTAACTCAAATGCCTCCATACTCACATAAAAATGCTGTTTCCTCTGTTGCACAAAGTTGGAACTCCTGTGTACATTATTTATCAGTAGGCAAGATTTTCGCTCCTTTACTCTGGACACAAATACTTCCAAGGATGCCATTTGCTGGCAGAGAATGAGACTTCCCAAAGCACAGTCCTTACACCTGGCCTCCATTTCCGGATAACTTAACTCACATGTGTATGGAGCCAGATATTCTGTTACTGCTGCAAAGCTTTGTGCAAGAATAGTACCTAACCCTTTAGATTGCATGTCTTCTTTGCCGGGCAGTTTTTCAAGACCTTTAGACATATTCACTTGTTTAACCCCTTCAAAAGTCCCACCCATTTAACTGATAAGAAAGTGACTCAGAAAAATTAGTTAACTTTTTAAAGTCTATACCACCACAAAGGGGGAGAGTTGAGTTTTGAATCGAGGAGTCTGAACCCAGAGTTTGTGCTTTTAACAATTATGTCCTACTGTGTCTATGACTAAAAAACAAGTAAAAATGAAAATTCTTATGTCACATGTTAGTTTGTGATCACCCAATAAAGTGCATTCCAACATAGCAATTTTAGTTTTGCAATCAAAACCACCATAAGCAAAAATGTGAAATAATTATGTTTACCTTCACCACCTCTAAGGAAATAATGGTGAATATGAGGAAAAAAATGTTAAAAATGTAAGATGCTGCTAATGTTTATAATAGTTGTAGTAAGGTCAGCCTCTTTGGGTCAACTTGCCTTTGATATCTCTATAAAACAGTTAGAGATTCTATACAAACTACTGCAAGAAATGCATACCTTGCTTGAAATCAAAACAAAGACAGAAGTGTGGGGTGGAAAGAGAAACATGGATGTTCCCAGCCTTCTCAGACTCAGAATTGCTCTCCCATGAAATCTGTAGTACCTCACTTTATTCAGCTTCACAGAGCGGCTGCTCTTGTCCTGAGCTTCTTGGCTCAATGAAGAATACTGTCTCGTTTCCTTACTCTCTAAAGTACATCTCATTTAAGGCTATTAGATGTGACACATTTTTACCAAGGTTTTAGGAGACCTTGGGAAACAGTGACAGCATAGTCAGGAACCTACATCAAAGGAAAAGTCAATGACCAGTGTTCCTGCCTCAGCAGGTCTCTCTCCAGCTGGAGCCTCACAGCCAGGGGGCTCAGGGCTCCTTCCCACCAGGCCATTCTCAATCATTCCCCCACCTCCTTTTCCATATTTCAAGTTTTCTTCCTCAGGTACCAGCTGGCCACTCCAAGATTCTTGTTATTCCAGCAGGTAGAACTATATAACTCTTCTTTGTCTCTCTTGTCTGGTGGCCATCTCATATACAGCTAAGCTTCTTCTGATGGTTTTCTTTTTGAAACGAGCAAACCTTTACCTGAGAGAAAGTCTGCCTTCCTACTAGTCCACACAATTTACAAATAACTTTTTTTTAAACCATTACGAAGTTAAACTCTGATTCACATTATGATATGAGAATTAAAGTAGAGAGAGGATTGGTGGAGAGCAGGAATGAGTCACCCAGTGGTCATATCTGATTACACTGGGTTAGGGGTCAGGAAACTATAAAACTCCTGGACCAAATCCCACCTTCCACCTGTTTTTATACAAATTGTTAGCTGAAGATGATTTTTATATTTTTAGTGGTTGAAAAATTTTTTTAAAAAAAAGTATTTTATGACATATGAAAATTATGAAATTCAGATTTCAATGTCCATAAATAAAGTTTTATTGGAAATCCAGACATGCCCATTTATAGACAATTCATTCATTGTCAATGGCTGATTGCACACTGTAAGTAGTTTCAATAGAGACAGTACGGCATGCAAAGCTGAAAATATTTCTTATTGGGCCTTGTCCAGAAAAAATTTTTTTGATTCCTGCACATGATCATAAAGACTTATACCCTTTACTATATGCTATATTAATTATTTTTAAACTGCAATTTCAAGCTATAATCATTAACCCTAAATTCATTGAGATTTTATTAGGACATTTAAATCTGGTTTTCTTTTTTCTTTTCCTTTTTTTTTTTATTTGCTTTTTTTTGGCGGGGGGAAAGGGTGAGAGATACAAGCTGTTTTCTTGTTGTTGTTGTTGTTTTAATAAACAGTAAGGAAATTCTTAATTCATTGTCATGTTCACTAAGTATTCATTTTATTGCAGTCAGTGTTTGGCATAGTTAAACTAATTTTTTTAAATGCCAAATGATAATAAAATTACATATTGATCAAAATTTGGTGGCATGTCTTGAATTGTTCCTTAAATACCAGTTAAAGAACCATTGGCTTACATGAACAAAGAAGCAAGACAGGCAGTTAATGACATCTTCCTTCTTTTATTTTGATTCTGACCTAAAATAAATTAGGTCACAGATATGGAATCTCCTCAAACCTGATCAATGATCAAGGAGCTCATGAGGAACTCTGTGAGGGCATTGCAGAGACCTGTGCTTCACTGAGACAGTGTTATGGACAAGGTGACAGTCTGAGCTGAGCTATCATGCTGGGCAGCTTTCTCTTTCCTGAGCTTCCAGAATCACAGCCAAAGATATGGAAGAGAACTCAAGGACATCAGGAATTTCATGCCTTCTGTTGGTTTGGGAGGATTGATCCCATATGCAGTGTCTTGTAGATAACACAGACTGGTATAATTAAAAATAATAAAGATGGGTCAGTGGTATGGATATATACTTCACAGAATAGCTTTAAGGTCATTTAATTTAAATGCAACTACAGTAGGAAACATTGAATTCTTACTGAATCAACAGAATTGTCCCCAACAATTATTACCTAAGAAGAAACTTACAGAAAAAGCATTAAAGGACTCAGTTACCTGTATAGGTACAGACTGCTTTTATCCCTGTGTCAATAACAAAAAATATCTTTGAATACAGTTTTTACTTTTAATCAAACTTATTATCTGTGTATGTATCTATTCTGACAGATGTCTTGACCAAAAGTTAACAATTCTATCCTAGTTTAGTTTTAATGCTGACACTGTATATGTAGAAAGACCCAGGTAGCTTCCTGTAGTGCAGTCTTCCTGCACGCCCCCATCAGGCTGAGTGGCAAGTGCACCACTAAGTTAGGTATGGAGGAGAAACCAGGCCTGCTCTTGATAAAACATCACCGTGTGTTGTGGCAGTATTGAATAGACCAAACCAAGTATGCTCTCAAAGCCTGTTTAATAGCCGGTGGCTGTCCTTGCTAGGAGCAGCCTTGAACAAGAATCATGTCCGCTTATATACAATTGATTGTTTCTCATGCCAGGCAAGCGAGCAGGGCGACACAAGCTAAAATTGGCAGTTAGCGTACAAGCTCATTGTTACATTGTTACAAATTTCATGAATAACAGGAGGCGGTTAAGGGTTCCAGGAACTAGGCCTTTTTGCTTTAGTTAAACATTACTACATATAGACTTCCTTTGTCTGGTTTTCAGGTTTTTTAATTAACTCTTTCCTTATCACATTTCAGCAGGCTGTCACACGTGCAGCATGCAGCAAAATGGGTGATGGCATTTTGTTCTTTTGAAATCTTGTTTCTTTTTCTTCCTCCTAGATAATATCATCAAGAGGATATTTAATATTTTGAAATTTACCTGGGTTCTTTTTCTGGCAACAGTAGATAGTTTTACAACTTGGCTTAACTCCATTTCAAGGGAGCATATTGATATATCTACAGTTCTGAGAATTGAAAGATGCATGCTGACAAGAGAAATTAAAAAGGTAATACTCTTGGTGTAATTCTTTTTGCCTCTTCACAAATTATAAAGATTGTAAAAGTTAATATTCAGAACTTCATATAGAAAAAGGAATCCTTTCTTTCCAGTCTTTACATAACCCCTTCATTTTTCTGTATACTTAAATCTGTTTCATGCTCACAATTAAAATAATCAGACACCACGTGCACACACACACACACACACACACACACACAGTCCTGTGATAGTAGCCAATTTATTTATCCTATCCCTTTCACTCACCAGACTTTACAGGGGCACAGACTCTGCCATGTCTCATAAAGGATTATGTTGTTTACTCTGGGAAGTTTGATCTGAAACTTCTTATAGGAAAAGTTAGGATAGATGCAGAGCAACAAAATATAGTCATATAAGGTTTATAGACTATATTTAAAAATAATAGTTCATTTCTGGAAAAGTTACTATTATCTATAAACTCATCATACATATAAGAAGGGATTTTTAAAAAAATTTTATTGAAAAATAATTGACATATAACATTATATGAGTATACAACATAATGATTTGATATATATTATATATGTGCATATATATATAATGAAGTGATCACCACAATGTTAAGCCCACTTAACATCCATCACCATACATAGTTACAGTTTTTTTCTTGTTATGAAAACTTTTATGGTCTGCTCTTTTAGCAACTTTCAAATACAGTAGTCTCCCCTTATCCACGGTTTCAGTTACCCTCAGTCAGCCATGATCCAAAAATATTAAATAAAAAATTACCCAAATTAACAATTCATAAGTTTTAAACTACTCATTATTCTATGTAGTGTAATGAAATCTCATGCCATTCCTCTCCATCCCACCCAGGATATGAACCATCCCTTTGTCCAGCATCTACACACCACATATGCTCCCTGCCCATTAGTCACTCATAGCAGGCTTGGTCATCAGATTGACTGTCATGGTATCACAGAGCTTGTGTCTGAGTAACCCTTATTTTACTTAATAATGTCCTCAAAGTACAAGAGTAGTGATGCTGGCAATTCAAATATGCCAAATGGAAGGCGTAAAGTCCTTTCTTTAAGTGAAAAGATAGAAATTCTTGTTTTAATAAAGAAAGTAAAAAAACAATGCTGAGACTGCTAAGATCTATGGTAAGAAGGAATCTTCTATTGGTGAAATTATAAAGAAGGTAAAAGGTATCTGTGCTGATCTGCTGAGAAAGAGAGACCACTTTCATGTAACTTTTATTACAATATATTGTTATATAACTGTTCTATTTTATTATTAGTTATTGTCGTTAATATCTTAGTGTGCCTAATTTATAAAGGTATGTATATATAGGGAAAAATGATATCTGTAGAGTTCAGTAGTATCCTCAGTTACAGGCATCTACTAGGTGTCTTGGAAGTTATCCCTTGTGGATAAGGAGGGATTCTGATATACAGTACAGTATTATTAACTATAGATACCATGCTGTATATTACATCCCCAGACTTCTTTACGTTATAACTGAAAGTTTGTAGCTTTTGACCATCTTCATCCATAAACAAGAAAAGATTTCTTACTTAGCATTATCCAGCAATACTGGGTACCATTGATTCAGTGAGTTGACATCAGTCTCAATTTAACTAGCTTTGTTTTAATCCACTCAGGGTGTGCATAAAAGCTGGGAATTATCAGTATTAAAAAATGTCAGGTTGCTGCACAGACAAGTAAGAACTGTGGCGATGTCTCCTTCATACAGGGCAATGTTCCAACTCGAGAAAGCATCCACATGTACTATCAGAACCACATCATGAATCTTTCCAGAGAGTCTGGACTGGACACCATTGATGACTGTCCTGGTGCTGCTTCAAGTGCACAGTCAGCCCACAGGATGGATAGCTTAGATTCACATGACAGTATCTCCAGGTATTTCATGTTCTAAACAATGGGTTTGCTTTTGACAAAGGTAAAAGAGGTGGACTTCATCAGTATGAGAAATGAATGCATGAGGTGAAAGTTAATCTAAATTTACATGGATCTCTACCCTATTCAGGCTATCGCTGTATGTACAACAAAGCAAAAGGAATGTTGTTCTCTTCTAGACTGAACCAGATAAAATCAGGCACAGAATAGAGATTTCCAAGCTGGAGGCAAGTAAGAAGGAATCCTCCCAATGGCAAAATTACTATTTGTGTCAAGGGCTGCATCTTTTCCTTTTAAAAATGCTGCTCCCGAAAGTATCTTCTATACTAGAACCTGCTACCATCTGTTGCTATCTTTGGACTTTTCCTTTCAGAATTGTTACTTTAGGATTCAAAATAAAAGATCAAGAAGTGATTTTGTCAACTTCCATCTTCCCTGGGTTGTATGATCAACTAATTCTTTCGGCACAGGGACCCTACACTGGTTACTCATCATGGGCCAGCAGCAAGCACTGTGCATGGATTACCTCACTTTATCCTTATGAGACACTATTGCCACCATTTTACAGAAGACAAAGTTCAGTTACAGAGAGATTAAGTAATTTACCCAAAGTCACACAGCTCAGAAGTATATAAAGGCAGACCCAGGACCCAAAACCATCTAGTTCAGCTTAGAGCTCAATTTCTTAGCCACCATGATATGCTGCCTCTCTTTGCCTCTTCTGTCCTCCAGACAGAATTGACCTAGTCTTTCATGCATCCTATCTCAGAAAAGCTTGTGAATTCTTCTTATCACGGCATTCTAGATAGCTGCTGTTGATTTCACAGATCTTGCTTTCCTGTTAAAGAGGAAGTCCTGCCTGAGGAGGAAAATGACACGCATAGGGTGATTAGCTAGATTGAATGAATTACACCTTGTCTCCATCTTCACAGGTAAAGAGTTGTATTACTGAGGACATTCATGTGTTTATTGTTTTCATTAACATGTTAAAAAAGCACCTATTCCGTGCCATATCTTGGGCTTGATTCTGGGATAGACACATAAAGATGAGTCATCTCTAAGTGGTTTGAGCCAAGGAAGAAAGACCCACCCACGGAATTATCTGTGGCATCCTAGGCTAGGATTATTGCTGTGTAATGACATCAAAGATGGGCTGCATTCCCATGGCTGCCTTAAAAGCCCCTGGATTACCCCCAGTCACATTCTATATGCTGAGCAAGACACCAAGGCCTGGTACTATTTATCCTTCACAAATACTGAATATGTTAAAAGATGAAACAGGAGAAGGAACTGAGACTATTTTATTGATATCAAGATACCCAAAATAGATAACTAGAAGTTGAAATTGCAACCTGAATGGGGAGAGGTGGGTAAACAAGAACTTACCTTGAAGTGCTATTTTTAATTGTTGCTGAATTGCTGTATTTGAGCTTCTCCAAGTGTGCCTGTTCTTTTGCTACCCAATAATTATCTATATGGCACATATCTATATTTGCTGGTATGAAAGGATATTTGATATATACATATGTGTATTTTAAAAACCTTAAGTTTTAAAATAGTATGCACACTAAAATTTCATTTTTAGTTTTTAAAAATATATGTATTCATGCATATATTGATTTAAATTTGATTTTTGTGCAGATAACATTCTGCATGGATATAACTCCTCTAGTCTTCCGAAAATAGGTATCGATTCTTTTAAAGTACTTTGAAGGATAATATGACATCATATTTTTTCCTTTAAATTGAAAATAATTTTTGGTTATTGTAAGTTCTAAAGTAATAGATATATTTCAGCTATTATATATTTTTGTGAACATAAGAAACACTTAGGACAGAAACTCTTAACGTTTTCAAGGTCAAAACATTTATTTGCTAATTGAGATGCTGGTTAAGATGCTTTGAATTCCTAGAATAAAATAATTGATATTTAGAACAATGTGCATGGTAACAAAATTTAATTTCTCATTCTGTTTCTACACAAATATATGTACATTTCTCAATAATTAATTTCTGAAATCATTGGTAATATCGAAGTTACAAAGTGAAAATGTAGTGTTACGTCATTGAACGGCAAGTGCTGACAGTGCCCCCTTGTGTATCTTTCTGAAAGCGTCCTACAATCAGCATTTTAGAAAGGGGAGCCTCAGTCTCCTTTGACTGACCCCACTAAAACAAAAAGTCATTGTTGTTTATATTTTAATTTTATTTTTGCAAACCATAAAAACTGTTCTATTTGGAGGCTGCCAACCTTCTTAAATGTGTTCTTCTAGCACCAATTGTCTCTGTATCTATAAATCAATTATTTAAATTAACTTATTTTCTCTTTAATTCATTTTCCTACTAAAATTAAAAGTCTATTTATACCCCCCTTCTACTCACACTCCTAATATTCCAAGGGAGACCATGTGGTCATGTGTGCAGGAGTGGACTGGTGCTTTGGCAGAGAAATCTGGGGAGGCAAGATTTATCTGAATGTAGTGAATATCCAAGATGCTGACTAATGCTGCTTTCCAGTTACAGGGGTAAATAAAGATGAACTGGGGAATCTACAAGTTTTCAAACCACCCACTTTATAACGTAGTCAAGACCAAACAACCATTTTTCAAAAAATAGGAAAATGGTTGGGAAAAAAAATGCTGAGATACTCTAGATGTACATTTTCCAAAATATATTCCTTTAAAATTTATTTATTTATTTATTTTTTTGCTTACTATATGCAATGCCCCACTACAGTAAGATTTGATAGCACTGCTCTGCATATATTGAATACGGATAGGATCTAAGGCCAACTATGTTTTCCTTCTTCTGAAGGAAATAAAAAGGCTTCAAAAATAAAAGGCTTCAGATAGCTCCAGTTAATTGAAAGTCATGTTCACATTCAGCTAGGAGTATTGCTCCCACAGAGTGAAGCATAGTATATGATTTGGTTATTGCATATTTACATCTGTTCTTCAAAAAAATATGCTGCCCCATAATGTGATTTATAATATTTTAATGATATTTTTACCTCCCTTCTTGCCTTTTTTCATAATTCAGAAATTTTTAAAGTTGTTGTTACCTGGATCCATAAGCTTGACAAGTAAAAAGGGAAATGGATGGAATAACCTTTCTTCATTAATTTGCAATGACACTAACAGTGGTTTGTAACATTTTTTGCATGAACCTCTTCTGACATTTCATGAAGCCACGTACTGTTTCCCAAGGGGAATAGTGCACGGAAGTACAGTATTTTTTACAAAATTTCAAGGATTTCACAAGCCTCCTGATTATCATACATGAATCTGGCTTGAGAATAGCTGCTCCAGAATCAAATTCTTAATCATACAAATCAAAGAGAACTAAGAGTATATTAGAAAGTATATTGAAAATAAATTGTCCATAAAATAAACATACATGACTCCTGTATTAGTAACTTTTAACTGCTCAACAATTGATAATATGTCTGATTAAGAAATTACTAAAATTATGTCATAACTTAGAGAAAAATAGAACCATTTAAAATAAAATTAAGTAACTTAAATCTGACCCAAGATTACAAATATAAGACTATACGCATGATCAAAAGTTGTGAGGTAGAAGATGTTTAAATCCATTGATTGCCTTTTAAAAGGCTTTCAAAACATCACCCAAATTTAAAAACGGTCAAACAATAAATAAATTTACTAGCAGAAAACCACTACTTTCAAATTTTTAAAATATTTTAAACCTAAAGAAAAGGGAGATACAACAGGGTCCATTATGTCATTACATCTATGTCATTAGTAAATAACTTTCTACATGTGCCTTTTTTTTAATGGCTCAGCCACCTTCCTACTTTCTTTGCTTTAGGAAACTCAAATCTCCAATCATTTGTCTACACTAGAGTCTATAGGCAGCCATGTTAATTGCTGCCTAAAAGGGGTTTTGAATACAGAAGCTCACTCTCAACACCTATTTTATTAGGCAACGTCTAGTGTCATCCCCAAATGGAGATTTGAGTGCTCAGAGTGGTCCCACTCCCTTTGTGGAAGACCCAGCTAGGGCGGGTCTGTCCCACCTGCCACAGCTCCTGCTCTGGCATCCATGTCACCATTCTTTTCCTTTGGACTTACAGGAGATGAGGTCAGGGTGGGAACTTATCAAATAAATTTGTATCTCTTTAACTTATTGGAACAGTCATTATTTCTTTCAAATCCAGATATTAAAAAGCACCTATTTTTTAATGATTATTTTATAAAATTAGAAATTGTCTACCTTCCCAAAAAATAAATTATTTTAAATTCCTGATTTTCTAAGGAACATCCCTATATATAAAGAAACTGATTATCATTGAGAAGTGTCACCTAGATGTTGCTAGGTGACCCTGCAAGGTGACAACAACCATCTATTTAGTCTTGTGCTTTGAGCCTGTTTTTATAAAGCTCCTCCCCTTCTCTTTTACTTTTAAAATGGTCCTGGGTTGTATGACAAATTGGTCACATACCTAACGACCCAATTATGTGGTGTCTGAAGGTGGGCTGATGAGACAATAGAACTCAACATGAGAATTAACAAGGTATAGAACTTTAGGATTAGAACAAAGTTCCAATACAGAAAATCTGAGCAGTGCTACAGGAAAGGGTGCACCGTGTCTTTCTACCTGCAAACTCCTAAAAAGCCATGGAGTTGCACCTCTAAAAATTTAAAATTAAATACAGAAACTCAAAGATCCAGTTTTGTCATCTCATAAATGATTAAACTGGGACCCTAAAGAAGAGAATTGACTTATCGAATAGCCAACAGCCAGTTAATGTCCTCACAGAGACATGAATCCTCCCTGTGTTTATTCAGTATGTTTCCAGTTTATCTTATTGTCATCTCCTCATTTTGTCCAGGGCATGGTGACATCTAAAAGAATTAGAGCCTTCTTTTAAAAAAATCAGCCTCTGTGTTCTTATTAGAGACCATTTGATTGTTTACATGCTCATCCCTCTCATTGTTCTATCCATCTTAGCCATGTGCTGTGACATGCATAGCAGGATGGACTCACTGGAGCATTTGTGGGGTTGTGCAAAATCACCTGGAACCTGAAAAAGCCCTTTAACTAGTTCTGTGAGTGTGTGACTCAAATTTCCTGCTCTCCAACCCCTAGAGGTTGTCACATCCTGAGTGGTTCCATTTCTGCCTCACAATCACTGGCTGAGGACACCCAGCTGTGCAGATTGGACACACAGTAGGCCTCCTAATGCTGTCACTTGTTGATAGTGTTCAGCTTAACAGTGTCAACTGGGGAATCAGCCACCCTATATCACAAAGGCCTGCTCCCCTGGGTCAGCCAAGTCATTACTGCTCAGGTTGAAAGATTCATACTCCAGTAGCCACCCTCATAGGCTCTTTACAGTTAAGATATATGTCTGAACTGAAATCATGCCTATGCCATAACTCAATTTGCTTCTTCTCCTTCAGTAGCATCACCCATTAGTATCTCAGTCCTGAATCTCTATCTTTTTCTCTCCGATTGTTGATCCATTGGAAAACAGGAGCTGAGGATTTTAGCCAATGGTTCTCACCCTAATGACATCTATCAAGACCTAAAACATGACCCAGACAAAATGGAAAGTTAACAGACAAAATAATGTCACCATTGCTAGATTTCCTTTGTTGTTTTCTTTGAATCTTTTTATTTCACTTTTTTGATGTTGGTTTATATTCAATTGCATATCAAACCAGCATCTCTTCTATGTGCAAGGCATCTAGTTTGGCTTCACTGAAACTAGAAATTGGGGTGGAAAATTGTTTGTTGTGGTCATTCCTGACCTTTCCTCTTTCATTTCAGAGACTGTGTTTAAAAAATATATTGAAATCTTTTATATAAATTTGGCATGATCAGATATTTCTGCTTAAGCAATTTAGTTACTAAATGCTCTCAATGCCTCAGAGAGCTCTAAATAAAGTATAGTTTTCTTAATAAAGCTGCAAAGTTATAATGATATGAATTCTTCTCTATGAGAGAAGAGCCGGGACTTATAATTATTCTATTTCTGTGTCCCACCCAGAGAATGACATTTTATAATTTATCGCTAGCCAATATATTTTGTTAAATCCAGTACTGTTGTGTTTTACTGTCCTGCCAGACAGGTTCTTTCCTGTCCTTGAGCCCCGCTGTGGTAGTCATCGTCAGTGATGTTGATGTGTGTGGTTTGCTGCATGGCAGTATGTTAGTCAATTGACCCATGTGTAAACTGATATACCACTGGTGTTTTAACACTGTGTCTCTGTAACTGTTTGCGCTGCTAGCTGCTACACTGAAGCAACCATGCTGTTCTCAAGGCAGTCTACCCTTGATGATTTAGATGGACCAGAAACTGTACCTAAAACAAGTGAGCGTGCTCGACCTAGGCTCCGTAAAATGCTCAGCTTGGATATGTCCTCCTCATCAGCTGACAGTGGCAGTTTAGCATCAAGGTGCTTAACTTGTGCATGCTTTGTTCCATAATTTTATCATCTTTCCCACCTCTGTGTCATTGCAAATATAAATTCTTGTGATATGTGTTTTCTTTTTCTTTTTATTTTATGAATTTGCATGAATAACCAAAGCAAAACCACCACCCTTCCTAGGACATATCTGGTCATTCTCAGGACAGCATTCTGTTAAACTAACCACTCTTTAGTTTTTGTCCATTAGGAGTTTCTTAAAAACCCTTATTATAAACATTGTCCTCCATTCTGTAAGTATTTACACTTTTCACTATCAAAGACATAAGTATGTTTCTTCCTCGATTGAGAGTTCATGTAGGCAGTCCTCATAAAAGGAAATGTGTCAGGAAGATAGAAAAATTATTCTCATGATTTTTTCAAAAGATACATGCAGTAGGGAAAAAATTCAGAAAATCTGCCATGGTAATTTTTTAGTTGACACAGAATAAATCTGCCCACATTTTATATGCATAACCAACATAAAAGTCAGATGTACTTTAACATTTTTAAAAAGAATATTGCTATGCAGTAGAATATATCATGTTTGTAGTTTGTAACTTGTTTTGTTTGGAAAAGATTACTTTGGGCTTAAGTTTTCTTATTAAATCTTACCATAAAATAATAATCATCTAGAAATAAAATTATATGCATAAAATCCAAAAGCTTTGTTGAGTTGCTTTTGAATGGTCAGCAGGGGCGCGGAAGAATCTGCTACATTATGCATATCCTGAAACCATAATAACCTAATCCAAAACTAATTTCAATTTTGGCAATCCAGAGGGTTCTTAACTTCTTTTTGCTGGCAGCTATATATCCTAATACAGTACTGCAATATGCTTGAGCCTGGCAATGATGAGAATGCCTTGGCTGTTTGAGATGCCCTCTGGCAGACACATGCTATGCCATTCCACTTTGTTGATTCCTGAAGGTACCAAGATTTGTTGAATCTCTTTGGGCCAGACCTGATCCAATACCATAGAGAAAGTTCCTGCCACTGGATATAGAATAACTAGAATTTAGAACTGGTATGGTGTGGTTCCAGTGGTCTGAAAATTCCCTGGGGTGATCAATTTCATGGCCTTCCTAGGAGGCTATGTCTAACTGAGGTAAGTCTTCACAAAAGCTGTTTTGGCTTGGCATTCCAAGAGCCTTCTATGAGATATGCACATATAGGACCAAAGCCCTGAGAATATTAAATACCTGAGCAGGAACAAGAACACATACAAATCTAGTTCTTCAATCCAGGGCTCAGCCAAGGCTCATACACTTATTCATTTATTCATTGGCATGTCTATACTGGTGTTGATAAGAAAAATGGATACAATCTGTGCATTTGAGAATCTCAGTGTTTATCGACTTTAGCTGTATGCCATTCAGATAACAATCCATATTTCCGAATCTAACAAATTATAATTCTATATCCACCTCTCTAGATAATTGTTGCCTCTCTCCCCTTTGGGGGCTGGATGTGGCCGAGGTAGACAATATTAAAAGGCATGCCATAAATTTCACTGGTGTGGCTGCTCTATTTTCATTTTCAACTTTTCCTGCATGGATGTAGCATGGAAAGTTAGAAGATAAAACACTAAATGAAGAAGAGAGATGCAACAGAAGTGAACAGGGTGCCGAAAAGAGAAAACGAAGTTTAGGGTACAGAGCTTATAGCAAGTCCATGCTGGAAGGGGAGCTAGTGGAAGAAAATCAGTTGAAGTAGCTGAGGGTGAAGCAAGCAGCCCCAAGGAGACACCACACTAGGGAGGAGAAATGGTGGGTATTTTCATGTGTAGACAAAGAGCTCAGTGGGAGATGGTTGGGAGCTGGAGAGATGGTAAAAATTCTGTCAAATGTAATATACACCAATAAGAAAAAAGCAAAGGATGGAAAAACAGAGAAAAGAAACATATTAAACAAGTGTGCCATTGTTTATGGAGCATGCAGTTTAGCCAATATTTTATCATTCTTGTTCTCCTCTGGATGTAGGTGGGTTCCTTGCACAGGATTAAGAGTACAGTTTATCTTGGTCAGCACCAACAGACCCATACTGGCAAGTCTTCTCATTTCCATATGACTCTGCTTAAAAAGAAATGTGTGTATGTGTGTATATACACATAGTTATATATAATATGTATATATTTGATATATACACATATATTTGGTATATAATGGTAGGTATGCTATACTATTTTTGATTTGGAGGTAAACATTGGAACCCATGATTGTGAATCTTAATATGATTTTAAAACCTGTGTGCATAGGTAAGTTTAGCAACTTGTGAGTCTTGTGACTAGCTCTGGTTCTCACCCAGGTGCTGCACTGTCAGCTTTTACATTCGAGAGGCTGCTGTTTGCAGTCTCTGCAGAACAGACATGAATATCCTGCAGGAACAAAGAGGATGGGGGGCAGGGAGGGAAAATGGGGTGTTTAATTTTCTTACGTGTCTTGATGTTATCTGGGAATGCTGGGAAGGTGTCTTGAGAATCCGGGGATTCCGAGGAACTGGAGGCTAAAACAAGGTTCTGTGCCGGGTCCTTTCTCCCGACAGTGAGCCCACACAGTGCACCATGCTGTACTCGCGCCAGGGGACCACAGAAACCATTGAGGAGGTGGAGGCCGAGCAGGAAGAGGTAGAGGCCAAGCAGGACCTAGAGGCTGGGCAGGATGAGGAGGTGGGGGTCGGGGACATGGACGACGAGCACGGTGAGGCTGCGGTGGATGTGGGGCCTGAGGGGCCCGAGGAGGAGGAAGACGAGGAGGCAGAGGAGGCCGAGGAGACAGAGGAGTCCGAGGAGGCCGAGCTCACTCCAGACACCGAGCTGCCGCAGTCCTCCACCGAGGAGGGTGACGTGGAGGTCCCGCCGTCTTACAGCAAGGCAGTGAGCTTTGAGCGCCTGTCCTTCAGCTCACGGGATGACTCCGCAGGCCCGAGCCGCATGGCAGTCAGCCCGGACGACAGCCGCTCTGACCACCTGGAGTCCAGCATCTTACCACCCCTGACACACGAGCTGACGGCCAGCGAACTGCTGCTGAACAAGTAAGCACACCGTGATTGTACCCAGAAAAACTCTTCTATAGATGCTTACAACAAACAGACGCAGTTTTCATTACTTCTCATATTGCAAGTACGAAACAAATTTTAGTTCTATTACCAAAAGGTAGAACTAGCAAAAGCTGTCAATACACACTGTGCTCACATTTCTTTATTTAATGTAATATTAGGTTGTTTTCACAAGGAATTTAGAGACATAGATGGGGGGAAGAACAGAAGGGATCATGCAAAATGGAAATAAATAATTTTGGAGAAATGAAGACAAGTTTATTGTCACATTGTTTATGCTAACAGGATGTTCCATGATGATGAACTTGAAGAGTCGGAAAAATTCTATGTTGGCCAGCCTCGGTTCTTACTGTTATTCTATGCCATGTACAACACGCTGGTGGCCCGCTCAGAAATGGTGTGCTATTTTGTAATCATCCTCAACCACATGGTCTCTGCATCCGTGATCACCCTGGTGCTCCCCATTCTGATCTTCCTTTGGGCCATGCTGTCTGTCCCCAGGCCCAGCAGACGGTTCTGGATGATGGCCATTGTCTACACAGAGGTAGGCCTTGGGTGGAACCTTAGGGCAAGTCACTTGGCATTCACCCTAGGTGGGCCTGCCCTGACTCCTAGATAGTTTTACAAAAACAATCAGTTAGATGGCTATTCTCAGACAAATGACTGTAACTAACAATTATCTAGTGCTGGTAATTTTATCTCTTTTCACATTTCACACCTCACACAAGACAGCTGCTAATATCATCCCTATTTAACAGATAAGGATCCAGCTGTAGTAAGACTACATAATTGACCCAAAGTTACCCAGCTGGTGAGTGTTGGGGCAGACTCCTGAAGCCTGGTTGTCTGTCCTATGATATTAATTGCTGAGATTATAACAGTGCTATTCTGAACCAAGGATAGTGCCTGGAGCCTGTGGATATTCCATGAATGGATACTGAAATAAATAATACAGTAAGCACTTTGAATATAGTTTGATGCAACATGTATTTTTCCCATTTTTAAACCTAAAAGCCAGTTTCCCTACATCAACACACAAAGTTATATAATAACCCTCTTAAAAATCTGAATGACTAAAAAGGTGAATTGCCAGCCATTTTCCATCTCTTGTGAAGGTACAAGAGACACTCTGCCCAATTGTATAGACCTACTTTTCTAGACTATTAAATATATAGATCACAAATTCCTATGACAATCATAAAATCAAAAATAAAGGAGAGCTCTATAGACTTTGTGCCTTGGGCTATCATAGTTCTTTGTGTTTAAGTTTGTGAAGAAGGCTAATTTTCTTACCTGGCCCATAAGAAAAGGTTTTCACTAACCATGGTACTTTAATTACTTTTTAAAAAATAGTACTCATGATGGATGTACTGTTAGAGTCTGGAAATTTATAATTAATTCAACAGTAAAATGAAAACAAAGTTTATGTTAAATAATCACAAAAGTATTCAGTTTAAAGTATTGATATCCTGTATCTTATTTCCATAATAAAAATAGAAGATTTAAAGAAAAATATATATCTGTTATTTTAATTAGCCTGTTCATCACAATCTTGCCAAAATAATTGTTCTTAAATATTATTTCTATTGCATCACTTCATGATCCAGGACATAAATGACACCCTATTTGGGGAATGAGTACTTTCTCTAACACCTCCATGGGAGGGTGTTGCTCACCTAGGAAGGAGTAAAGTAAGAGCAGGTACTGAGACTGTGGAAAAGAGAACAAGAGCTATTTATACATGGCTCTGTTATCTTAAAAATAAAATCTTCCAGATTAAATTAAATTTGAGTTCTCCATTTTTTTTCTGGCACACTGAGGAGTGAAAAAGGAGGAAATTAAATTGATGTTAATTGACTCCATAATGTGAACTATATGCCGAAATCCGAGAACTACACTTGGCATGAGAATACAATAAGTTTGAAAGAAAACAACAAAAAGCTGTTTCTGTTTTTCAGTGGCTCCCAAACTAATGTGGCAGGCAGATATGATGTAAACAAAAAATTGCCCTATAATGAATTCAAACCTGCATTAGAGACTGTATATGAGTTAGACAGATGCTGTGCCTCATATAGCCTGAGGCACAGCATCTGTGGGCTCAAGAGAGATTAGAAATCACAGCAAATTCTTGCTGGAAGAGAACTTAGAACTCAGTCTTGAGAAATGAGTGCAAGGTAACCAAAGGAAGAAAAGCAAAGGGGATAACCTATGCAAAGAAACAAAGTCATGAGACAACCTGCCAATTACTAAAAGTGACAAGTGGCTTATGGTAGATGGAAGGCAGGCTGTGAGTGAAAAGTGCAGCAGAAAGAGCTTGGGAATGCTTCTTCTTGGGAATGCTCAGGACTTATCCCATAGGCATTGAAGGATTTGAACAGGAGCATGAATCAATCGGGTTTGCATTTTTGCAAGTTTTTATACAGAAAGTGGAGGCATAAAGACCATCTAGGAAACTATTTTAACTGTCTGGGTATAGTGGCAATGAGGTTGAAGATGAGTGTGTAAATAAGAGTTTAGTAATTGCCTAAAACTATGTGGGGTATGAGGGGGAAGGGGTGGGACAAGGATAATCTCCAGGTTTCTGCTTTGGCATTTGGTATGTGGGGATGCTGTCCACTAAGATAAGAAACATAGGACTATTCTTTGTAGAATAAGAAAACATGAGGAAAAGGAAAAGAGCTAAAGGGAGACTCTAGGTCAAGAGAGGATCTATAAATATATTATTTATTGATTAATTGCAATGAACTATTGATGATATAGACATTGGAGGTGTGCTTAAATGAGACTCATCAATTTTCTCATTTGGCTTTCTTCTGCTTCTCTACAACATTTATACCCTGAACTAGTTACCAGCACAACTGGCCAGTTTGTTTCATTTACTTTTATTTCTTCTTGAGAAGAAATTTCAATGAGCAATAAAGTAGTGAGAAGGAAGAGATTGGAATAAAGTGAAAAATGTGTACATCAAAACTGTGAACTGTCTGATATGCTATAGAAAGTCATCAGCATATGAGAGAAGAGAGCAAGAGAATAAGAAAGAAACAGAGAATAATTATTAAAAATATCAGAAAAAACCATGTTCATAAAGATTACAAATTACAGCAATACATAAAATATATGGATATAAACATTATTCTATTTGTTGGTTCTTATTACCATATTTATAAAGCTGCATAATAATATAAATATAAATTAAATCAGTATAAATTAGCCAACTCTTCAAAAATGGAGGAAATCGTTTAAGCAGTGTCATGAGTAAGCCGACTGACCATGATAAATCTATGCTCAGAGGCACTTGTAAGAGTAAGATTTAGTTCCTGTTGTAAAGTCAAAGGTCTGTAAGAATGATAATGTTATTATTCCACATAATTGTGTGTACACCTATCATCAAAACTATGAAATGAATTTTCTTAATTTTTTTATATCACTGTTTCTCCTATATAACTATACTTAAAAAGAGTAATTTTTTTTCTGTTATCCGTGTGTAGGTGACAATTGTGGTCAAGTATTTCTTCCAATTTGGATTTTTTCCCTGGAATAAGCAAGTGGAATTGCACAAGGATAAACCTTACCACCCACCTAATATCATAGGCGTGGAAAAGAAAGAAGGTTATGTTCTTTATGATCTCATTCAGCTCCTGGCTCTTTTCTTCCATCGATCAATTTTGAAGGTACTGCACATCATTAACAGTTAACCAGCACATGTTGATAATTGCAGTCCCTGTAATATACCTGGAGAAGGTGAACATTAGGATTGGTAGTGAGATCCAAGACCAGTGGGTAACATCTACTTGTATGTTCTGTTTTTAAAAAGTTATATTTTCTCCAACACGTCATGCTCAATAATGGCACTTGTAATAAATCTGAGAGAAAGTTACTTCATTTTTCTACCCTGGTTTGAACATATAATAAATAATCCATAGGAATTGCTTGAATGGTATCCAATATCTTAATGCCTGATATGCTAAATTCTACTCCTAGTTCAAGCCAGCAAGAGAGCTACAGTTTGGAGTGGATCATATTTCCTCTCATCTTCATCCCGATCTCTGCCTACCTTCTTCTAGTAGCATTGCTTTTATTGGGTAGTTTCTTGTCATGAAACCATAGCTTAGTGAGAGACTGTACATTAAATGATCTGGTAAAACAGGTGCTGTGCTTCCTGAGAGCTTACTGTAGAGAAAGACATTGATCACGCTGTTCTGGGAAGACCTGCCTACAGAGAACCTTCTCAGGTTCAATAACTCTTGTCAACCTCCTGAACAACTGTGTGAGATTTTTCTTCTTGCATACAGAGAACTATTAGTTAAGCTTGTAAATATGTAAAATATGCCACTTGGTGACAAAAATAAGCAATTATTGCATAGCATATATTTTATGTGTTGATATGCCTATTGTCTCTTTAATTGTCTCTTTTTAGAAAATATTTTAAATTTATTTTATCAAGTGGTATCTTTATTAGTTCTTTTTTAGGACAGGCTTGACCTAAGTTAATATATACACACATATATATACATGCACACAAACATATGTAACAGTGTGTTCAACTTCTATCCTACTGAGTGGGGTATTTCAAACTGGGTTCATCTCAAGTTTTCCACTCTATATTCTGTCACCTTACAAAGTAGCCAAGTCCCTAACCTTCCATTTTGGAGGACCTTACCTGGGTCATTAGGTCATGATAGGTTTGCAAAAGTATGTTATCCAAGCAAACAAGTTAGCAAAGTTGAATTTGTCCAAATGCTTCAGTTCTTCTGATGAATATGTTAATTACCTGAATTAGTCTAATTTACTGGTTATTTGTATGAATATAGTAATAAAAATATTAACCTTATATTTTTAGTTCTGGAAATTAGTTTAAATTTTAGCATTTAAAATATGGTATAATTTTGGCCACTCTAGAATTCTCTTGCAACTTTTGTATCCTTTTGCATATTATTAAAAAAAATTTAGAAACATCTAGGCATTTTTACTATGTTTTATCAATATTCAAATGGTTTAACAAATATACTTAAAGTATATAGCAAACAAATTTTAGTGTTTCATACTAATACTCTGATTTCTTCTCAGAAAATTTCATTTATATGAAACTTTATTTATATGGTGAGTGTATATGAGATTTGAGATGCTATTATGCTGAAATTTCAGCTAATGATATTAAAAATACTTTTTGGAATGATAAATCTTTTCATAAGAAGACCAAACTACCCTACAACTTTTGGAAAAAAAAAAAAAGCCTCTTATAAAATGCTGCTTTGGAAATCAAATAATGAAAACCATGTGGAAATTTTAAAAGTGGTTAAAATTATCATATTCAGTATTAATTGCTGAAATTTTATAAATAATTGAAAGTATTAACAAACTTAAATATACTACTAAGAAAGCAGGGGGAAATCTAAATATGTTGAGGTATTAGCAAAAGACAAAATGACTTAAAATGATTTGAAAGAAATCAGTATAAATTGAAAAATCCCATTATGAACACCTAAAATGTTTGTTTATAAAATACATTTATTTAATATGTTTTAAAAATAAAACATCTATAAATAAACATTTAAGAATAATCTATAAATTAAGTGACTTTGTCTTTTGATGAATCAATTATTCTTCAAATTGGTTTTTGATCAACAACCTATTTTTGGCAAATTGGCCTGGAGCTCATATTCTCTAAATTAGAGCACATGTTGGAGGGAAGACTGGGCAAGGTCTTAGGGAATAATCACATAGCTTGGCAGTCTGAGCACTCAGGAGGCAGTGACCTCATTGAGGAGCTTTGTCCAACAGCAGCAAGGTCATCATAAGGGTGACTTACAGTCCAGGTAGCATCTTGGTCTAGCAAGGTCCCTAGTTTCTCAAAAAAGTCCCTGATTTCTCAGCCTCTTTTTCTGCTGTTATTTCTTCCTTATTTATCATCCTCCCTTATCCCATTTCCTTGAAGCAAACCCAGGTTCTGCATCAAAATCTCTGTCTCACATGTGAGCCAACACTGAGTAAAGTATTTGCAGCTCTATTTCTAACTTGGATATGGATAATTCAAGGGTTCACATCCTGTACAGGCTAGGGGAGGGACAGCATTATTATTCAAGATACTTGGTGAACATAGGGCAATGGAGCTAAACTCACCTACTGATACTTCAGGTTGATACTTCAAATGCTAGTTGTAAGCATAGAGAGATGTGTCCTGGAAAGCATGCTCACTCAAGGAATAAGTTAAGTGACTGTAATTTTATTTTACTCTATCTGCCAAACATCGCCTGTCTCCAATTAATTAGCCAAACTCTGATTATCTACATTCACCCATATCCATTCTACAGAAACCATCATAAAATTAGAGATAATAATCTTTCTTAGTATTCTTTCCCCTTCCTTGGTTTCTAATCATTTTTTAAATTTCAGCTTTATTTGTGGTATAATCAACAAATAAAATTGTAAAATATTTAAAGTGTACATTAGGTAAATGTATATGTTGTGAAGGATTCTTCCTCCTAGTTAATTAACACATTCATTACTTCACATATGCATTTTTCTTTTTATGAAAAGATTTAAGTTCCACTCTCTTAGCAAATTTCAGTTATTCAATACAGTGTTATCAACTACAGTCACTCTGTTTTTTCTAAACTTGGAGGACAGTTTGTTGGATGAGATATTGTAGGACAGAATACCAGCTCCCTTACCTCAAACAGCAATCTGAAGTATCCCTTCCCATGCCTTCTCAGTGCCACGGCTTATGGGATGAAGATGACATCACTGACAGTGGTACCAGCAAGGAAGAATCAGATGATGAGTTGTCCCTCAGTCATGGTAGAAGGGCCTCTTTGGATTCTCTGAAATCCATCAACCTGGCTGCTTCCACAGAATCAATACATGTGTCCTTCCCTGAGCAGCCAACAGCCGTCCGGAGAAAACGCTCTGGCAGCAGCTCCCAGATATCTTGCAGATCCAGCTTTTCTTCAAATAGGTCCCAAAAAGGTATCCATCACATGGTATCCTTGGGCTAGAATAACACTCTGAGGTGTCTTGTCTTTCTGGTGCCAGGTCTGGGGCAGAGGAAGCACTTTGAAATCAAACAGAACCAAGTTGAAATTCTGATTCTGCTATGTGTGTGACCTGGGACAGTCACATCATTGCTCCAAAAGTCTGATTCCTTTCTGAGACAGGTATTTCAGATAATTGTGCAAAGTTACCAGCACACGCCTAGTACCTAGTAAGTGCTGGGCACATCATAGTTTTTATAATCCTCTCTAGAGATTCTGATTGGTGTGTCTAGTGTGCTGCAAATCACAATTTATTTCAAGATATATATTTCAAAAAATATATTTAAGTTTTATTGATGGGAACTTTTTAGTCCCACCATCTACTAATTTTCTCAACTAGTTACTAAACAGTACAATCAGCAGATAGATACGCCTTTGGTGCTTGTATTTATAGCACTCATGTTTGAAGCTTACCAAACACTTGTACAGTCATGAGCTGCATGATGACTTTTCAGTCAATGAAGGACTTAATGTATGATGGTAGCATACCATACAGTCTAGGTGTGTATTAGGCTATTCCATCTAGGTTTTTATAAATGTACTCTGTAATCTCATAACCATAAAATTGCCTGCTGACACATTTCTTAGAACATATTCCCATGTTAATTGGCTGGCACATGACTGTATTTATCTTCAGAATATACTTTTCAGGGAGATGGTAGCAAGTCATCTTATATTAATTTCACAATTAAAGGAATTAGGACATGAGAAAAGGGGTGTATCATGGACCCAATCTAAGAAAACCTGCAACTTAGGATCCCAATTAGCACTGTAAAAGCTGTTCTTCCCATATGTTTCTTCCTGGCACAAAGATCGCATAATCTGGGAAAGAGTGAGCATTAGGTGTAAAAATTCACAGATGCGTTTTACTATAGAAGCAGAGATGAGATGGCAAATTTCAAATTCTCAGTCACTGTTCTTACAGGCACCTGTGTGTTCTTACCTAGAAACAATTTCAAGCCATCCCTCTGCCATGTGGGCCCCAGGGACTCCTGTGATATCTATGTCAAGAAACCCATACCTCACAGTGCGTCTTGGTTTCTTTTTATTTCTAGGCAGTACAAGCACTCGAAACAGCAGTCAAAAAGGAAGCAGTGTTTTGAGCATCAAGCGAAAAAGCAAAAAAGAACTTTATATGGAAAAGCTTCAAGAACATTTAATCAAAGCAAAAGCGTTTACTATAAAGAAGTGGGTGCATGAAAACATTTGGGTTCTGGGCTTTATTTTAGGGTTGGGAAAATGGGAAATAATTGAAAACAATTATTTCATATAAACCATAAGTGAAGAGCAGAGCAGTGATTTCTCATATCATAGACATTGCCTTCTAAAGGCAGAATTAAAGGACCCATTATTGTATTATTTTTAAAAATTACTTTTTAATAACTATGATTCATTTTTATATCTATAAACACAACTCTCTATTCGAACAGGATAAATAAGTAATTTCTGGAGCTCACACAGGTAATTCTAGGCATTATCATGGTAAAGTCCAATTGGACAGAGAGGAATTTGATGTCAAAACTGTCAGGGCCTTAGAAAGATAATTTCATCTTAGGGGAAACTGAGACACATGGTGAGGAAATGGTTTGTTCATTGTCATATAGCCAGTCTCCAACAAAATGCACAGGTCCCTCCCAAGTGTCAGACAAGCAGCAGTTGAGGTATGAGAATGGAGAACATGCAGCAGGGCTGTCCCTGAATGTGGGCTGAGACCAAGAGAGCCGTCCACACCTGAACATAGCCTTGAATTGAAGGCAGAACCCAGAACACAATAAAGATAGGGCAGAAGCTGGACAGACAAGCCAGAGCCAGGACGACATCATAATAAAGGATACAGCGAGATAAGCTCAAGAGCCCAGGGCACTACCTGAGAACCAGGAGAGGTCCAGGACCCAAAAAGGAGAGGGGCAGGACTGCCTGACGACGACCTGGTCTGAGCTCGTCAGGTCTAAGCGCCCTCATCTGTTCTCGTTTATCCCTTACCCTAGCCCTGTGCCTCAGGTCTTATTACCTACACTTTATAGAAGAGGAAACAAAAACATGGAGAATTAAGTAGCGGCTCAAAGTCTCCCAAGAGGAAATTAGGTGACAAACTAGGCACCTAAATTCTTGGGTTTTATACCACTCTATTGTATTTCAGGCAAGAGAAAAGTTTTGTGGTCCCATCAGCAAAAAGGGCTGCAGTGCCTACCTTGGCAATGAACTCTTATACCCTCATTTAGAGCAAGAGCTGCCCCCAGCAGGACTGTCCTGAGGCTGAGAGAGGGCAGTGTATCCTGGTTGTAAAGAGGAATGTATAGGAACAGAACAATTGCAGTATCTGGTCATTTCTCCCATCCTTCCCCTTCTGAAGCAAGTGGATGGGGGTTTCTGTCTTGTAGGACTCTGCAAATATATGTGCCCATCAGACAGTTCTTCTACAACCTCATCCACCCAGACTACAGTGCTGTGACCGACGTGTATGTGCTTATGTTCTTGGCTGACACTGTTGACTTCATCATCATCGTCTTTGGCTTTTGGGCTTTTGGGGTAGGTTGGGAGTGAAGGCCACCATACATCTACTGACTAATAATAATGCTGTCCTGTGAAATGCCACTCAGTTCTGAACCTGTTGTTTTCTTCCCAGAAACACTCAGCAGCGGCAGACATCACCTCTTCACTATCTGAGGACCAGGTCCCCGGGCCTTTTCTGGTAATGGTCCTCATTCAGTTTGGAACCATGGTGGTGGACCGAGCACTGTATCTCAGGAAGACTGTACTGGGAAAAGTCATTTTCCAGGTTATTCTTGTGTTTGGAATTCACTTCTGGATGTTCTTCATCTTGCCTGGTGTGACTGAGAGGTAAGGTCTCTGGAACCTGGAGCCACGGGCCACGTTAATGCAACATATTCATAAGGTTATCACTCCATATGCGTCAGCAGAACAGAATCATCACGTACAGGCAGCAGCATAGCAGAGCAGCCCCTCAGGTGGGAAATGTTAGAGTTTTTAATCAATGTAGACCCGAAGTATGAATTGATTCCTCAAAAATATTTTTATTGCGTATTTATTTGCATTTATAGAAATAGGGTTTTCAGAAGAAGAGAGGTGACGACCTTAAGGATCAGAGCAAACCTAGGGTTCTTATTTTGTGATTGTCTCTACACCTTAGTAGATACAGAGATAATTTGGAACATAGTCTTGGGATGAAAGGACATGAGATTGTGCCACTTGAGAAGTGGATGAAAAAAATGGAGAATGTTTAACTGGTAGAATAAAGTCTAGAGGGACAGTGTGTGTTTTGGAGGCCGATGATAACAGTGTCTGCTACATAGGGTAGTTGTGAGGGTTAAATGTAATGGTATTTAGAAAGCTCCTGGCATAGTCTCAGCACACAGGGAAGGAGGTGGGCAGACGCACAATGCCATGATACTGCTGCTGTTGCTGCAACTATTACTACTGGTTAGATGGGATGGACATGGGGGATTTAAAAGGACCAGCCTAAAGTTTGATAAGAAAAGGCCTGGTAAGATCCTAGGAGGTAGATGGCTGCTATCTTTCCTTCTATCACCTTGAACTCTAATTGTCTTCTGCATTGACTTTCAATTCCTAAAAGGCACCATGTCTTCTCAAACCTCAAAGCCCTTCTGGCCCTCCCTTTCTCTCCCGTCTCCAATCCACAATGCTTTATCCTCCTTACTCTTTAGACCCCACAACTCCACCCATAACAGTACTTGGTGCTTAATGCATGAACAAATAAATGTGTCAATCAGTAACAGAAAAACAAGGGCTATAGCTATAAACAGGAACTATCATCTCTGTTAAGTTATAAAAGTAAAGAGTCCACAGAAGGGGATTATGGAAGTGTCCATATAATGTAATAGGAATAATATTTTTAATAAGCATATTCAAAAGTCTTTGTGTGTAACATTAATTTAATCTTTTTCTCATACCTCAGAGTCATTCATAGCCACACCTTATGAATAACATGTCAATGAGGCTGGCTAATAGCATTTTTTGGAAGTGTGATGGAAAGTAATAAAAACGGATTTTGCCTATGTGGCTTATAAACCAGATGAAGTGTAGTTCCTAAGAGAAAATCCAAATCTTTTCTAACAAAACTGGAACTAATTGTCTATTCTCACTTGAATGTTTAAGCTTTGAACTTTGGATTTTAGTATAGGAATTATTGCTTTTGTAATAATAAATGGTGACAGTGCAAGATATTTTAAAAGAAAAAAATGATTATTTCTTTTCAGTCTAAAGTAAAACTAAATAAAGGATTGTTACCTAGAAATTTCCCAATAGCCCAGTAAGTCTCTTGTTCCACACTGTATGTTGGGGAGTAAACATATCTCAGATGATAAAAATAATTCAGATTAAGGCAAGCTATTTGTAAAAATATTAGAATTTGCTCATAATGTGTCATCTTTGTTAGTCTTTAAAATAAATTAAATATAAATTTCTCTATAAATACTTAATTATAGCTATCTCTCAATTCAGATAAATAAACCCAATTCAACACCCATGGTAGTTGGATGATGAATATTGATAATTTCTCTGACATTCAAAAGCATTGAATAGGCATTCTCTACCAGGCCTTACAGAAACTCATGCTTTCAGAATTTAGCAATGGAAAAGCCCTGGAGAGACATTTTAGCAGGATCAAATCACCAAATAGTTTCCTTGCTCCTGCCTGTATTAGTTTGCTATTGCTGCTGGAACAAATCACCACACCCTTAGTGCTAGACACAATGAAACTTATCATCTTACAGTTCTGGAGGTCAAGAGTTCAACACAGGTCTCACTGGACTAAAACCAAGGTGTCAGCAAGGCTGCCTTTCTTTCTAAAGACTAGAGGAATAGCCACTTCTCTGCCTTTTCCAGTTTCTAGAGGTGCCCACATTCCTTGGCTCACGGCCCCTTTCTCTATCTTCAAAACAAGCAACAAAGGATCATTTTCTCATCGTATCTCTCTGAACCCCCTGTCGTTAAGTCTCCCTCTGACCACATCTGAAAAGGAGTCTCACCCTTTAAGGACTCACTGATAATCTAGGATGTGCTCCCCATCTCAAGGTCCTTAACCTTAATTACATCTGAAAAGTCCACTTTGCCACATAAGGTAACATATTCATAGGTTCTGAGAATTAGGACATGCACATCTTTGTGTGTGTGTTGCAGGGGGAGTATCATTCTGTCTACTACACTATCCTACCAGCCTTTTGAAGAGATTAACAACATAACAACACCTTCCAAACTAAATATAGCTGAAATGTTTGTTTTGCCTGAATGAATGAAAGCTTTTCCTGTGGTGACTTGTAGTCATGCATATTCAAATTAATTTTACATTTACCTGCTATCTACATAGCAGTAAACTGGGTAAAAAAGAACATGACATCAACACGAATAAAGAATGGACCCATTCCCAAGTGGTAAGGCCCATACAATGGACTGCCAGGGCTCAAGGCTCTGTGATAATCACAAAACTATGGCCACAGAGATCATATTTCTGCTAGATGTCACCTTTGAGCTTCATCTGATAGCTATTCCTAACAAAACAAATTATTCTATCTTTATTTTTGAATATTTAATTCAAGATATATTAGGATTGGTGAGGAGCCTTCTTGTCTTCATTGCCAACATGTCAGTGATAACATAATTTCTTAACATTTCAAATCATGCTGCCATTACTTAACATCTAAAATTCATTTTTCTCCTTCAGATATTGTTACTGAAAATTTAATTCATTATTGTGCAAAGAAAAACATTTATTATAGTCATATTTTCTAAATTCTTTTCAAAACAAGAAAAGAATAAAGGAAAAAAAAGGAGTCTTTTAAGCTACACAGATGAACATTATGGCTACTAGTCATAGCATTGAGCATCAGGAAGCTCAAGTATCTTGAATAATTTAATTAACCTGATAAATGTCTTTTTCTATGGATATGCACATTATTTAGTCCACAGACATTCAGGAGTTGCCTGCAATCTATAAAGCACTGTGCGGCGGGTGCAGAGGGAGACGTAAAGATGAGTAAGGCATGACTTCAGCCTCCAGCGATAAAACATGTAGAGACCACCAAATAAATATTCCAGTGTAAGACAACGTTAATGTTTCCAGTTAGGCTTAACTTGATTACTTCAGGAACTACAGATTAGCTATAATTTATTCTAAGTTGACACACTTATAGTTTGTAAGGGGAAAAAGAATTAATGGATAAAACATGGGCTGGTCCTTTCATAAAGCATAGAAGGCAATGCAGTTTTATGACATTGACTATAACTTTGAAAGATATAGAAGAATTCCTTCTCATGCAGTTTTCATATTAATTACCTGTAAAATCTAAGAGTATATCTCTAGAGAACTAAAAGAAAATTATCTCTTAATATTCTACCAGTATAAACAGTTCCTAAAAAGAGTGAGGGAATGAATAGCTGAATGAGATCTCTGTAAAGTATTTGATATTTTTATTGATAATTTGTCAAGTGCTAGTTTATGGCCAAATATAGTTAAATTAATACATTAGGTCCTGAAATATCAAAGCTGGGTTTCTCTGTAGGTGAGACATTTCTAAGCAATATTGCTGAGTTTTTTAGTTGTTGAGGTGTACGTAGAGGCTCCTAGGCCCCCAGACACATAGGCCTATGCATTCCTGGCTTGTTCTTAGATCTTGTCAACTAAAGAATAACTATTTTCAGTTAAAAATAATAAATATTTTCTTCTAATAATAAAATTTAAAGTTAGGAGAAATCCAAAATATAATATGAAAAATACTACAATGCTCATGCTTTAATAAATTCAAGTATTGTCCTTAAACTAAACACAGGGAAGATTATAACTGGGTATTGCGATCAAAAGTTTTATTTTTTATTATTTTTTAAATTTGTACTGACCATATTTAAGACTTTTGAAAAATGCTGTACTTATTCAAAGTAAAAAAAAAAAGGTCCTATTGATCATTATTCTTTGAAAATGTGTTCCAGATTTTTTCTAGTGTGAAATTTCATTCCACTGATTTTGCTCAAACTTATTCTAGCATTTATGAACCTCATAATACTATGGTTGTACATTGTTTTTTATTTGTTGAGCTTCAATTTAAACCAGGGTAGCAGCAGCATTCACATTGTGAGAAAATGTTACTAGTAAATTTACTTAACAGTGATTTATTTTAACTATGACCTAAACAACTGACTAATGCACTGATACCTTAGAGGTACAATTTATAAGATTTTTTTTTTTTACTTATTAGATTTTATTACTCTAACTTTTACCTTTGACATGATCAACTATGTATAGAGAATTTCTTATAATTGACTTAAATATCAGAGGGGCAATTAGGTTTTTTGTTTGTTTGTTTGTTTTTAATCCTAACCTGATATTCCTTTGTACCTAAAGAATATTCCTTTCCGTTACTTTTCTGAATTTTTATGTTTTAGGAAATTCAGTCAAAACCTGGTTGCTCAGCTTTGGTACTTTGTAAAATGTGTTTACTTTGGGTTGTCTGCTTACCAAATCCGCTGTGGCTACCCAACACGAGTCCTGGGGAACTTCCTCACAAAGAGCTATAATTACGTCAACCTCTTCTTATTTCAAGGGTAAGGATACTCTACATTGTCACAGTCTGTGACACAGGGGAGGCTGGCAATTGAAAGGCATTTTGTTTCCTACAAAGAGGAAGAAACAAGAAGAGAATGAATGCTGATGTACAGCAATGTAAGATCATTAGGGAACTCTTAAAATGTTAAAAGAACAGATGTGCTTCTTGGAATACCTTATTATGTGTAATTGCCACACATCTAACCAAGATGTTGTTTTAGGATCATTCATGTGGGTTAATTATCTATTTCTGTATAATAATTACTGTGATAATATTTTGTTTCTGTATAATTACTGTGATAATATTTTGTTTCTGTATAATAATTACTGTGATAATATTTTGGGATGAAAAATTGGGATGCATGATCCTTAAGTATTAATATATTTCAGGGCACAATGGAAGAGAATATTTAGAGCTTGGACTTTTCCAAAATGCTTTTGGAATTTTGCATGCACAATAATTCTATCCATTAAAAAAGGCCATTTATTCCCCCTAACATCAACCTGAATGCTACATAACTTACTTATTCTTGGTAGTAAGTTAGCTGCTCAAAGGAGGTATATAGCTCTTACGTGTGAGAATTTCACTGGTAGCATCTTCTCTCTATTTCTTCAGAAATTAGACCATGGTATAAAGAGTCAGGCTGCTCCTGGCATAGCTGGCTTCTAGTTAGCACCAGACCGAGGGGCTGGTGACTTAGTCACTAAAGAGGTATTGAGCATGCTCAGATGTTGTGAACCTCCCTATGTGGAACAGTGTTTCACTTAGTGCTGTCTGGTGGTGGGGGTGGGGGAGGATGGAGAGATGTGTTGAATTAATGCTCTCTTGACAAAGCTGAGTAGCCTAAGGGAGAATTCCAAGTGGTAAACCAAGCTGCTGTGAGGACTCTGGGATGAACTCAGGCTTCTTCCAGTCTGAAGAAGCTCTGTGTTAGTAAAGAAACAAGAAATAGTCCCCAGACTCAAGAGGAACCCAAGTCAGCCCATTCCCAACTGAAATACAAGAGACTAAGTCAGAATCCCATTAGCCTTCATCATCTAGTAAGTCCACCAGCTGTGGATCCTACCGTGTACCCTCAATAACATGTCCCCTCTGATGTCTCTCATTTGCCCTCATCTTTCACTTACCAGGTGTATTGCCTTTCCTAGCTCATTCAATGGCAAAGCCCTCACAAGTCAATAATCCCATGGCCAACAGATTCTTGTAAAATGTTAAATTGTGGTTATTTGCAGATTATATGATCGTATATAGAAAATCCTAAAGACTCACCCAAATTTTTTAAATTAATCAACTAATTCAGTAAAGTTGTAGTATATGAAAACCAACATGCAGAAATCAGCTATGTTTCTATATGCTAACAGCAAAACATCTGAAAAAAGAAATAAAGAAAACTCTCTCATATACAATAGCATCAAAAATAATAAAACACTTAGAAAGTAATTTAACCAAAGAAGTGAAAGATGTGTACAATGAAAACTATAATATTTTATAAAAGAAAAGGAATTGAAGAAGACACCTTCAAACTTATTTTAAAAGGGAATTCCAGTTTGTTAAGCCACCAGCCAAAAAAAAAAAAAAAAGAAGAAGAAGAATGGAAAATACCAATTCATTTATCAGACTTATAATGAAATGCTATATATCTCAAGTTGGATTTTACTATAAGGGTCACTGTGAGAATTTTTCCTAAGTCCAAAGGGCTAAAACAATAAGGAAGTACATGAGCCCTCAGGGTTTGCTGGGTATCTCACAACTATCTTTCTAACAAGGCATGGTTTCTGCCAGGTTCCGCCTCGTTCCTTTTTTGACTGAGCTGAGGGCTGTGATGGACTGGGTGTGGACAGACACAACTTTGAGCCTCTCCAGCTGGATCTGTGTAGAGGACATCTATGCTCACATATTCATCCTAAAGTGTTGGCGGGAGTCAGAAAAAGTAAGCCAATAAAAATGCCTTATCCTTATTTGTTTCTCTTACATGCAGTCTGGGTATAAGATTAATGTGAACTTCTGCAAGTTTTGTGGTCAAATAAACAAAGACATGGGATCTATAAATGTCCCATTGATTTCCACCCCACTATAGTTGCGAATTTGGGAATCACTGCTGCCTCAGTCAGCAATAGTATCCAGATGTGTTCTTCTTTTGGCAACTGCATATTGTAGCTATTTTTTAAAGAAAAAAAAAGATATATTGCTGTGTGACCCAATAGTTCTTAAATGGCTCATTCAAGAGTAGGAAGAATATGATATGGTGGAGAAAAGTGGACTCAGGCTCACCCCCTGACACACTTCTTGATGAAGGACAATGTAACTGCTCTGTGCAAATATTAAGGTGCAAATATGATTCTTCTAGATTGAATGTGGATAGAATTACTATTATTTATTGGATTTTTCAAAAGTTTAACACATGAAACAGAAACTTGTTGCATAATAGCAGTAGAAATACCTAAGCAACATTAGCTGAGGTAGTGTGAAATGTCTTCTTTTACTCATCTCGATAATATCATCTTTGAAAAAGTCCCCTCTAGTCCACATAATTTCTAATGCTTTTTGCAGTCTTCCTGGGGATTTCAGCTTTATAGTTATAGGGCCCATTGTACTGTGACCTCTGTGTTTGTGGAGCTTATGGAAGTGAAGGAGATGGAGCTGGCAGTATATTTAAGATCATATTAGCTTGTCTTGATTTTTAAGGAGTAAAATAATTGTTATAGTGACAGACTATGAGAGCCAATCTCATAGGAATACTTATGGTAGAAATTCAAGTGGCAAAGGGTCTGGAAATTATAACATATGAGGAAAAGTAGAAAGAAGCAAAAATTGTCAGTCTGAAGTAAAAACAATGGTGGAGACCAAAAAAAGAGCTGTTTTTAACTTTTTGAAATATTAAAAAATAAAAATTTAAATTAATTTGTAGACTCAAAAAAAAAAAACAGTATTAAGGCAAGTAGGCAAAAGGTCCAGTAAGTTTCAATGGAACATAAAGAACTTTCTAACAATCAAAACTGCCCCATCACAGATTTACTGCCTCAGGAGATGGTTGCTGAGAGGTACCCACATACAGAGTCACACAGAAGAGAATTTACATCATGAAACTTCTGTGTGAGAAAGTACTAGGTCTGCTTCCAGCTCCTAGAGCCATTCATTAAACAGATTTTATAGCAATTGTCTGTTGCTTCTAAAAAACTACCTCAAAACTTAGTGATTTAAAAGTAACAACCATTTTGTCTGCTCACAAACTATGGATATTATGAGTCCATAGTCTGGGCTGCTTGCTACTGGACACTCTGGCCTGGGATCATTCTTGTCACTGCCATTTTGAAGGGACTAAGACTAGGCAGTGGAAAGGCAAGAGCGAGAGTCAGTTCAAAAGAGAGGCAAGTGAAGATGATCACTTCAGAATGGAGAGGATCTGAACTTCTTTCAGATGGTAAGGAAAGGACCAGTAGAAAAAAGAAAAGTAAAAATTCTTAGCATCAGAGCCAAAGGAGGAAGGTCCAGATGAGAGCCTGGAAAGCATAGACTCAGAGGCATGGATCAACAAATTGATAGTGGCAAAGTGGAACAACCATCCTACAGAAAGTTGGAGAAAGAGAGACGGTCAGTGAACAAACTCATGCCCAATAGCCTGTCTTCTCCATGAAATAGATGAGTTCATCTATCGAGAGCAAAAAAGATGGCATTCCAAGACCAGAGTCTGCCCAAAGGGATCCAGAAACTGTGAGATTGCTTTCTCTGGATGAACAGGAGAGGAGTTCTTAAAAGGGCGGGTTCTGAATCAGTGCTCACATGACTGTCCCTCACAAATATAGGACCACCTTTTATGTGAGCAGCTATGCTGCTCCATTTGTGAGCTCTTGTAGGCTTTTTACTGCCTTTGAGCAAAACAGGTGACCATTTTCTTAACACTAGTGAGGCAGTCAAACCCACTGCCATCTACTTTATAAAGGACAGGGTCATTTTGCTCTAGAACACTATGCATTCCTGCCCAACAAAAGACTTGCAATTATCCTTTTTATTTTATCTTTAAGAAACAAAAAAGCCTCATTTTAATGTATCTCCTCTAGTTAAATATGTACTTCTATCTTATGCTAAATCTAGGGCTATTTAAATTACATATGGTAAAACATCCTGTGAAATTTAGATATCTGAGAGTAAGTATTAGGGCATCTAAATGAATCTGGCACTAATGTCTACTCTATATTTTAAGAAACTGACATTACCAGTGATGATCACTTGTCTGGTATGAAGAAGAAGAGTAAGCTTCTTTTAAAAGTAACTTTTCTTGGAAATTATTCCATATTAAATATAATATGTTCCTAGGGTTTTATGAGTGTATTTTGTGAAGAAAGAATACTTTTCTAAAAGGCAAAATGTTAGCATACGTACACACATTGCAGGCCACTTATTCATAGTCATTTTTACAATAATTTTCATGCAGCTACTTCTCAAAACAGTTTAGGAAGCTGTTTGAAAATGTGGCATGACAGGAACTACAAACTGGAAATACGGTTAAGAGTTGAATTAACAAGGAAAGGGGTAATTGAGCAGCATAGTACAGGAAGGTGACTTCACTTTTAATTTGAAGGGAAAAGTAGCCTCCTAATTAGATAGAAGTCAGAAGTCTTGTCCCTGTTCTACCCTGGGAAATGCATGGTGGGGTGAGCAAGAGGAAGGGGAGAATGGGAGGGGGGCCTGCAAAAACATGGGCCTTCAGGAGAGGAACCAACACAGTCCCACCTCAGTCAGAAGGAACCCAAATTGTTCTTAGCAAGAGTAGATAAATCTTTAGCTCACAAAATTCTGCATTATGTAATACTGGCATGCTGTTAGAGTGGGTTGAGTGGCCCATTGTCTAAACTCGCCACATTGAGAAAATAATGAAAAAGCAAATCCATGTGTGTGTGAGTATATATTTCAAATTTTTAAATATTGTAGTTTTTCTTTCAAAATAGAAAATTTTAAGCAACAATATCAAATTCCTGTGCAAAGATATCAAAATACAGTCTTTAATCTGAACCTCTCACAACTTTACAGCAGAGTAATTTAGAAGCGGTATCTCCTGCGCCCTGAGTGAATGGCGCTCTCCATACTGGCTCTGATCTGCCCTCCAGTTCTGCCCATGTGCTTGTTTCCAAGACTATCTGCAGTGACCACTGAGTGTTAAAGCTTATATGACGCTTGGAGCTGTAGTTTTCAAGCCTTGGGGAGGTCTGCTGACTTCCAGACCTCTCTCTTAGCTTGTAACCTAGAGCTCTGTGCCTCCCAGTAGAGTGTGGATTATTTTTCCTTACCTTCACCTACTGAAATAAGTGCATCCTCCTGAGGAAGTGTGAACCCCAGGATAAATCTCCCTGCCAGGCTGGGGAGTAAAGATGACCTCCACCTTACATAGGTAGCCTAACTTCAGAGGTCATCCTGGAAGGAGAATAGGTCACTGAGAAGCAACATTTAAGCAAAGAATATGCGTATAGAGTTTGAGTAGTTTTAACATCAGACAGGAAAGCTGGCTTCTTCTACCTCTCCTATAGCCTCTAAGATAGTGCTTAATAGGTCCTTCATAAAGCAAATAGAAGTGATTCCAGCCCCTACCAAGTGCACTGCTCTTGTACAGGAGCATGACCCTATGTGACACACACATACCAGCCCTAAACCCACCCCACTCAGTACATCACCCAAGCAAGGGCCCCTGTGGAGTCATGGCTATGCAGAGGACTGATCCAACCCTACAGATCTTATTGTATGACTTAAACAACATTGTTTGACAGCACGTGAGATGAATAAAGTTGAAAATGTTTTCCATCCCCTAAAGGGGTGAGGGGTCAGTTGAAAGGTATAGCTTTTGAATATTCAGGAATTTAAAGTAAAATGTTTTCTCCTACATGATCCCATAAAACCCGAGGCTTTATTCAGCAGAGTTTTTGATTCATTAGTCCTTAGGTTCATCACCAGCAAAACCCACAGAATAGTGCCAAGGAAGAAGTCACTTAGGTCCTATTGGTCCCCTTTGGTACCATGATGGGAACCTGTAGGGAGCTTATTACAGCTTCACATCACTGCCTAACTCTGCCCCAGGTTAGAACAAGGTTACTCTCTCCACTTCAGAGTAAGCAGAACAGTATCAGAACTATATCGAGTAACAACCCCATGGGGAGAGCACTTGTCCTCCCCACCCTGTTTCTCAGGGTGCAGTGGCCTGAGCCTTGTGTAAACTCTTCTGTTGCAGAGATACCCTCAGCCCCGGGGGCAGAAGAAAAAGAAAGTAGTGAAGTATGGCATGGGAGGCATGATCATCGTTCTGCTCATCTGTATAGTTTGGTTTCCTCTTCTCTTCATGTCTTTGATCAAATCTGTCGCTGGGGTGATTAACCAGCCCCTGGATGTCTCAGTCACAATTACCCTGGGAGGTTACCAGGTAATCACTGTGCACTTCCTTCAGGTCTCACCCACCTTTCAGTACCTTATAACACGGTACCGTTTCCTGATAACCACTTACAAGAGATGTAGTTAGGTTTTGCCGATCCATATTTCCTATCCAAATTTTGACTGTTCAGCAAATATATCGTATTTTAAATAAGGTGCAGAAGACAGAGAAAGAAGAGTTCTGTTCCAGTTTTGAGCCTAGAAATAATCAGTTCAAAAAGAAATCTCTGAGGCCAGTAGCCAGAGGGTACACAGTGGGTGACATACTATGTAAATATTTTCCCTCTAACCCAGGATGCAGAGAAGAGCTCCAGATATTGACAACACTGTGCATCTTGTTTTCCAGCCTATTTTCACAATGAGTGCCCAGCAAAGCCAGCTGAAAGTTATGGACCAGCAAAAGTATAATAACTTTTTAAGAACTTTCTCTAGGGACACTGTAAGTAAATGTATATAATAGATCTCTATGAAGACCTTGCATCTAGATGTGCTGACTGGTTGTCATACTATGTACTACTTTGCGTTGGCCTGTGTGTGGCTGGGGAGAGCTACTCAGAGATTATCAGTTGTACACAGCAGATTCCTGGCTATTGGCCATTTTGATAATCTAAAATATTATGTCTGTATTATTGGATGTAAATGTTAAAGAACATAATTTTAATTCAGAACATTTTAATGTAAGCTCAACAAATATTGATCCTTATAAATTTTAAAGCTTTTAAAAAATTGTGATAGATAGCAATCCCTTTCACTGGTGGGTCTAATCTGGGAATCTATCCTAAAGAAGTGATTCAAAATATGGAAAAAGCACTATGAGGTACATTCTTCTGATAGCACTCTCTGTATTAGTGAAAACTGAAAGCTACTTGAGATATCAACAAATAGGGATTGGTTGAATAAGTCATGGCAGATGTCTGAAGTGAATTTGATTAGCACTGGCTTCCCTAGAGTAGTTATAGTGGAGGGGGCCTTCCACTTTATATTTTATTTACATGCTATGTTGTCTAACTATTTTTCAAGCAAATAGTAATAATAAAAAAAATCATTACAAAGGCTATGCATTGGCATAAAAATTTCTCAAGATAAAACATAAATGAAAAAGGATATCGATTTTTTGATTATAAAAAATTAGATACACATCTTCTACTGCATAAAACAGTGATGATGTTCTGGTGGCAGAAACATGCCTGATGTTATTCTTTTCTCTACACTCGAACTTTTAATAATAAGGTAATATGATTTTTCATAATTAAAATTTGATTTACAAATAATATTTATTTAAAGAAAGCAATTAGGCACACAGAAGCTTTTCTTTTTTGTAAAATTGTCAGCCTGTCACACTGTCAAAACTAACCTTGAGGGCTGAGTAGCTGTGAGAACAGAGCCAGGATGGCCTGTGTAGATTAAATTTGACTCTCTCATGAGAAGGACAATTCCCAATAGTTTGCGAATTTTTCTCTTAATGGGAAGGAAAAAAGACATTAAATTATATAATTTTTCTTTACTGTTTAATTAGAATGATTCCACAGCTGCACTGGTGTGGCAGCATCACCCCAGGGAGCTGCCTATATCTGTGGGCAGGGGAACAAAGTCAGTGCAAAAAAATACAAAGACAATCTCATATAGAAAATTTTCTTTAATAGGAAGAAATCCTCTCTACATAGTTAAAAGGAAGAGTAATAACTATCTTTATACATCACCATGTATATGATCTATTTATGCATGTGTATTTGTGTGCATACAGGGTGCTATGCAATTTCTGGAAAATTATGAAAAAGAAGACATAACAGTAGCAGAACTGGAAGGAAACTCAAATTCTTTATGGACCATCAGCCCTCCCAGTAAGCAGAAAATGATAAGCGAACTCACGGACCCCAATAGTAGCTTCTCTGTTGTTTTTTCATGGAGTATTCAGAGGTAGTTACTGTATTTCCATGCATAATTTTCCCTTTCCCCAATCTCACCTCGGTGCAGGGTGGCGGTGGGGCATAGAAGGGCAGAAAAATTAGATAAACGTGGATCTTAGTTCACATTGCATCTTGGAGATGTGCATTCAATGTACAGCAAACATTTTTGTTCATTAAATAATGGTTGGCCTGGGAACCATTGACAAAACTGAGGACTTCTCTACTAACTTCAGTTCTAAAGAGAGGCTGACAATGAGTTCTGTAAACAAGAGTGAGAAGTAGAGAGAAAAGAAAGAGGGTAATGACTCATAGATTGAAACAGAGTCTGGGTGTAGTGTAAGATTTCCCTAAAAGGTTGGAGTTCTTAATAAAGGAAATGCAGCCTCTAAAACATCAGGTTTTCACCTGCATATCTCCAACATTGGGGTGGAGGGGCCCTAGCAGATCTTTTCTCTAAGCGTTAGGTGCAAGAGCAGCTTGGCAGACCAAGGAGAGGAGAGCTGAGGCAGCTTTCACCTAACCTGAGTCAATGGACAGCCAGCAGCTGCTACTTCACTTGTTTAAATGGAGCATATCTCAGGAAATGTAGGTACATCCAAAAGCTTGCCATGTTAGTGAAGTAGTTCCAGGGTCTCAACACAGTCTACTAGATGATTAACTTAGTTTCTTTCATCACAGTCTTGTGACTCGGAACTCTATACAAGCTTATTTGTCAGTCAAGTTTTAGGTTCACTTGGGTCTACATTTTCAGCTTCTTGGATGGAATTAAGAAAGGATCATGACAGGTACAGAAGAAAACTTTGTAGAATCTGAACTGAATTCGCAAGGAAATAGTAAAAAAAAATATTTTGAAGAAAATAGTTCAAAATTTAAAGAACTCCTTTAATCTTATTTTCTTCTTTTAAATGCCCCCAATTCCTCACATGGAATTCTGTACTGCCAAAAACGTACTTCTTAGTCTTTCTTTGAAGAGCTACCAAAAAATGACAATATTAAAAATCAACTTCTTATTGAACTTTCTTTTTAAAATGTGGATTCTGTTACCATGAAGACAAGCTTTATTGGATTATATAAAGAGTGTTTGGGAAATTTGTATCAGAACATCATGACAGTTTCTCTTTTGGTCAGCAGACTCTGCTTCCTCACCTGCCATCTGCTTTAAAGGTGTTTGTGACCTCTCTGGGGTTTACTAACTTGGTTATCTAAAAAGCTGGACAGAAAGGTGAGGTGGACAGAAAGGGCTGGGGTTGGCATTGTGAACCCAGTGAAACCTTGGTGAGGTTAATAAAATTAAGTCAAATGAGTTTTTAATTTCTCTTCCAGACAATGAATAATCATTGACATTGAGTTATTTTTTTTTCTTCACAGAAACATGAGTCTGGGTGCAAAAGCAGAAATAGCAACAGATAAGCTTTCTTTTCCTCTTGAAAATATTACACGAGAGAATATAGCTAAAATGATAGCTGGCAACAACACAGAAAGTTCAAAAACACCAGTGTAAGTTGATTGTTTGTTAATATAGCTTTAATAGATGTGTGTATCTAGTAAGAAATTTCTATCTACAAATTCATCATGTATAAAAAATACAAATTTCTTTATTCTTTGATAATTCAAGTGAATTTCTATTTGGAAGTCTCATTGTGCTAGATTAAAGAGACTCTATTTTTTTCCCGATCACTCTCTGTCCACCTAGCTATGGAGTCACTCTCATCTCTGAATAGTAAGCCTTGGTGTTATCTCACCACAATTGCCAAAAGCCAGGGAAAGACCCTAAAAGACCCCTTTTCTACTATTACTCCTTCCCCAGGGTCACTGAATGCCTGAAGGGGGTGAGGGAGAAGACAAGGGGTAAACAGAAATTTGAAGGAAAAATTGTATCTTAACGTATTGTCCTTCCATATAAGTACTCCATTTCAAACACATCCAAACTGTAATGTTTAGATTCTAATATGAAAACTAGCAAGAGATAAAAGTGCCATTGGTCTAAAAATGCTAAATGAAGTGTTTCAGATATTAGCCAGTTCTATCTTCTATTCTACCATGGACTCATTTTTATGTATTGAATCTAAGAACCACCATGATGCAGCCTTCAGATATCCTTTGTTAGTCACCAAAGTTGAAAGTCTTTTGAAGATCATCAAATCCTCTCATATCACTTCCCAGATACAAAATCTGGTCAAGAACAATGGAATGACCTGCTCAGGTTGCCCAGCTCATCCCAGCAGAGGTAGAATAAAGTCCAGGTCGCCTGTCATCAACTCAGACCTCACTCTTATCACTAGATCAATTCATGCATTCCACTTGATTAGAGATACTTTTGAAATTCTAAAAATTAACATTAGAATAGCATTCAATGTCACTGCTATGAATGATAGTCTCCTAGCAAGAAAGACAGACACTTGCTTCAGAAATAGTCACAGGCATGGGAAAATCTCTGTGGCAGTCCTGAAGTCATTACCTGGCTTGTGTATAGTGTTTACATGAGCATTTGGATAGAACCTAGTGAGATTTTTTTTCAGCCTCATAGAATTTTGATTATAGAAAAAATCCACAAATTATGATGACTAGACATTATATGAAGTCTCTCATCATTCTCTGTTTGCTAGAACATCAAAATAGCAACAAAAAATGTTTTATGTGGGTAAACAATTAAAACTTAATTACTTCTTTTTTTTTTAATGTACAGGACTATAGAAAGGATCTACCCATATTATGTGAAAGCACCTAGTGACTCTAACTCCAAACCTATAAAGCAACTTTTATCTGGTAAGAATGAGAAACAATCATTTCAGAACTTTTTTTAAATCTTTCTTTGATTCAACTTCCACAGTTTGCATTTTCAGCCTTCATCAAGCTACTTTTCAGTTTTCTTTCCCTATGTAACATGACTTGCAAGAAGCACAAGTCTCTTGGCTGCGTTCACCAGCCACAGGAATTATTCACTCACCCAGAAACCATGTTCTTCATTTTCTTTTTTCATTGATATAGAACTTGACTGACTTAAATTCACATTTACTGACTTATGTTACTGATTAGTCATTCTGTTTACTTGTTTCTATTATCAGCCCTATCTGTGGCAGATTACTGCCTCATACTGTATAAAATATAGACTCCACAACAAGAATAATGAAAAGATAGCAGGAAATGTACTAGATTCAACCTATCAAGCAGTGCTCTAGGGACTTTGTTTTCTCAATACAACCATAATGGGAGTGAGTTGATATTTTTGATTTTTTTTTTTAACAATCAAGCATTGTTTGACTTAATCAATTACCTGGATCAGAGTAGCTGTGTACATCTGGTCAAGGTAAGACAATGCAGTATCCAATTTATATTTATTCATTTGTCATCATCGCTGTCACCAGGCTCTGCATGGCTCATGTTTAACTGGAAAGACAGAGATGTAGGTAGTCAATTAGAATACTCATAGAGAGAACTATAAATAGAGGCAGGATAGAGAGGGCCCAAAGGGAGAGTAGTGGGCAGACCCCCACCTGCTGCTTTTCTTCTTAAAGGAGTATGTCTTACAAAGTAATTGCAAGATGCATTGAGAACTTTGGTAGTTCCCTTTCAATCAAAAGTTGTTCTAGAAATGTTCAGTCTGCAAGTACAGATTATTCAACAATTAGTTTTTCCCCTGACAGAGTTCTGTCCCTCAGCAGGCTATTCCCTGCCATCACCTTGCAGAATGGTTCCAGCTGGCCGGCCGTTTCTTCAGCTTCCTGCTGCTCCTTGGCAAAACATCTTATATTTTCATAGTTCCCTATCTTGTTCCCTTCAGATTCAAAGAAAGATGTGTCCTCTCTCTTTTCCAATGTCAATCTTTCCCTGTGCCCCAGACACCATCCCCTCCCTGCCTTCATTCCTGCAGCATCGTTCATTCATGTCCTCTTTTACAGGTCCTTTCCAGCTCCCCACATTGTCTTGTCTGCCTGAGAATAATTTGAGGTCCAGCCTTTGAAGTCCTGTTACCCAGATCGCATGGTCTTGGTGCTTTCAGATCCTGTCCACAATGAGCTAATGCCTTATCTGATGAGCTTTATTGAGTTATCTTTAATCTTAATCAAAAGGTATTTAGCACAGGTTGATAGTTATCACCAGTTTATGGGTGAGGAAACTGAGGCTCAGGTGTGAAATACTCAGCTGTGTTTGTACAAGTAGGGTGTGGTAGAACTAGATTCAAACCCAGGTTTATCTGGGTCTATCTGGCCCCAGGGCCAGATTTCCCCTCTCAGAACTTTCTAGACTTCAGAACCAACATTATTCCTGCTCCTGAGTATTCTGGTAGTTCACATTCTTCCTTGATAAGAACTTTATCTTTACCAGTCTCCTACCATTCTTCACTCTTCTTCTTCTATCCATCCATGCACCCATCCATCCATCTAACAAACAGATGTTTGTTGCCAGGCATTGTCCTAGAATCCCATGACCAAGGAATTTAGCTTGAAGTAGTGCAAATATGGTCTTTCCCCTTATAGTGTTTGCAGTCTACCATCGTAATTCTAAGTTCAGGCTCTATTCTTACTGGCAGGGGTGGCCTCTTCTTAAAAAGACCTGTTCATCATAACTCTAAGCTTTTTGTTTGCCCTTTTCTTATTCTTTTACATTCACCCTATGTAATCATTATGGGTTTTCAGAACTTTCAGAGCTTTATGCCACATCAATCCTTCCTTCATCTCCACCTGCTGATGTTCTCACGCAGCAAAACTCAACTCAGAAGTCATCTCCTCTGGAAAGCCCTCATGGATCATATCAGAATTGGTCTCTCTAAGCTAACATATCTTGTCAGTGCAGATCCTATAATGGTTGCCATATGCCCATCAAATGTGCTTGTGTACCTGACCTTTTCCCATTGAAATAAGAAAATACGCTATATACAACTTTGTAACTCCTAAATATTTAATAGAATTACTTTCTCTTAGCAGACACTCAGTAAATGCTGAAACTATGAATGAATCATTCACTTCAATCAAGAGTCAGTGACTTGGGTTTTTAAATATCTAATTTGTTGTTTGGAATTGTTAGCAAAGATGCTCATGTGGTGGATCTCCCACTCTCTCTCCTTGATTTGGCTGCCATGCTCATGTAGCAATAGTGACTGACCTCTTTTGTGAAAAATAGAAACCTCATACACACCTAGGACCCACTCTTCCTTTTCTACTTGCATTGTTAACAAGTCTACATGGACATCCTGGAATCATATGTTATAAATAGTAACCAGGGTTTGCCATCCAAAGACTGTTGGTTTGCATTAAATCCTAAAATTCTCATGCTAACTTGATTTCATTTTTTCTTCTTCCAGAAAATAATTTTATGAATATCACAATCATTTTGTCCAGAGATAATACAACTCAATCTAACAGTGAATGGTGGGTTCTCAACCTGACTGGAAATAGACTATACAATCAACATGTCCAGGCCTTGGAGCTTGTGGTCTTCAATGACAAAGTTAGCCCCCCAAGTCTTGGCTTCCTGGCTGGCTATGGGTAAGGATTTATTAATGATGGATTAACCGTTTCAAGAGTCTACTTCGGTATTACATCAAGTTGAAGATGAGAAGCCTCTTATCTTTAAATTCTCAACTTTTATAGATGAAATATTAAATTTCACTGATCCTTGGCCTATTATCTTAAAAAATGAGGAATCAGAGTCTCAAAGAATTCAAAATGCCTTGAATGAGTCACACTGATAAGACTAGAAGCTGTATTTCCAGTAATGATAAGACTAGAAGCTATATTTCCAGCTTTTTAACTATATGGCATAGTTGGATGCAATTCATAGTCATAAATTTATCTCTTTAAAGCTTAGATTTCCTTTTGTACTTAGCAGACATGGAATCAATTAGAAATCATATCTTTGGACAAGCCCAATGTTACTCTTTAACCACATTCTGATGCTTAAACCCAAGGACATACACATCCCCTACATGCACAAGTAGAAAGTTTTCTCTTTCTTAGAATGAGCCTTTTAAGAATTCATTGTCTATCTGAGTTTTATGATACAAATGAATCTTGAGAAAGTGTTGTTAAGGTGAAAATTGCTAGATACAGAAAAAGTGCATATGGTACAATTGTATTTCTACCAAATATATTATGTAGTTTATGCATATAATTTGTGAGGTAAAACCATCTGAAGTTCGTACAGGAAACTGTTAACATTGGTAATTTCCAAAATATAAGATTTCAAAGGACTTTTATTTCTCAAGTTTTACAGTTCTATTATTCAAAAACATGAATTACTCTTCTTTATTAAATGTATTGGGATGACATTGGTTAATAAAATTATGTAGGTTTCAAGTGTACAATTTAGTAATACATCATATATATATATATATTACATTGTCTGTTAACTGTCCAAAGTTAAATTTCCTTCCATCACAATATCTTTGACCGCCTTTACCTTAAATCACCTTTTTAAGAAGAAAAAAAGTGAATGTTTTCACTGGAGGGAAAGCAATCTAAGCTTTGATAAGTTTATAGTATCTTCTATGTATTTTAAAGGAAAATGTTATTTTTTTCTTTTATACATGTTTTTAAAACCATATTTAACTACTAAATACAATTTCTACTTAATTTTTTTTCAGTATCATGGGATTATATGCTTCAGTTGTCCTTGTAATTGGAAAGTTTGTTCGTGAATTCTTCAGTGGGATTTCTCACTCCATCATGTTTGAAGAACTTCCAAATGTGGATCGAATTTTGAAGTTGTGTACAGATATTTTTTTAGTTCGAGAGACAGGGGAACTGGAACTAGAGGAAGATCTCTATGCCAAATTAATATTTCTGTACCGTTCACCAGAAACCATGATCAAATGGACTAGAGAAAAAACAAATTGATACCTTAGGACACAGACTGCAAATCAAGTTAACATTTGAATTGTTTTTAAAAAGCACAATATTCTTATAAGAGCTAAAGCATTTCTAGTTTGATGGAAATTATTTCTCTTCTGACAGGTGGCCCAAAGGGAGTCGACTTTTGCAGTCAAAGTTACCTTGCAAGTTAAGTACTGTTGAATTTGTAATTCCATTTCTTTGAAATCAGGGCTACTTGGCTTATATTTTAGTCAACAATGTCTTGTTTTCTGATGGACTATCTGAAGGGATCATTTATATGTCTCCTCCCTCAGAGAACAGAAGAGAAGAATAAGTTAGAAGGAAAAACGCCATGTTTTCCTGTGGGGGGACTGTGCCCTTCCTGAAGAGATGCTATAATGCAATAAACAGCACTCTATCACTAATGGGGAAGCTGCTGTGAGGAGACCAAATGTACCTCAGCACACCCCAAACATGCAACAGCAATAGGAGGCTGAATACTCCTAAACATATTCTAGGATGGAAAGAGAGGGAGCTGATGACCCACAAAGATGCCAGTGGATGGATAAGCCTCATTCTAAGCAAAAAGATAACATTAGTGTCACTCTTACTGCCTTATCTTAACTGAAGACTAAAAAAAAAATTTTTTTCCATTAAACACCAATGACTTCTCAGGAAAAAAAAAAAAAGCAGCAAAACAAATATATGGACATCGACTTTGTTGAGGCCTAACTAGTGACTCCAATGGTGGTGACTATTCAGCTGCAGCGAGTAACTGTTCCTGTTGAAACACAGACATGAGGAAGAAAAATAAAAAATGCTGCCCAGCAAATGTGGAATGCTTTGACTTTGTAACTCTTTACAAACTGAGGTCATGAACACTCTTCTACCTTCCCCATCCCTCAACACGCTTTTTCCCATTTCGATGATTTAAGGCAATGCTTTTTCCAGTATGTGACATTTTCCTTCCTGTTTTTCAGGTATATCAAAGAGTTTACATATTCCAATTCACATTTTTACATCTGAGACGGGTTTTTTAAGTTCATAATTATGAAAGAAATATATATATTGAGCTTGGGGAAATTAAAAAAAAAGGCCTTTTCTTAAATTATTATTGATAATACAACCTCTTCATTAAATAACAATGTAGCATGGAAACTTATGACTGAAATGTAGTTTTCATTCCATATTAAAATACAGTTTCTGAGAAGAATCATTGAATGGACTAGAATATGTCAAAAAAATGATCCTATATAGTTTGGGTTTAGGACTGACTTGAAATAAAGCACATCTTGCAAAGTCATTTTAAGAATACTCTTCATTCTGCCTTTTTTGCATGGGATATGAAAAGTGATTGTTTTCAATACTGCATGCACACAATTTTTAAAAATCAGCTAAGATCAGAATCCTTGTCGGTTTCATTGGTTTTTATTTTCTTTTTCCTCATGTAGGTGCTCTATGTAAATAATATAAGCAGAAAACAACTGAAAACCAATTAATTTCCAAAGAGGAAAGTATTGCACTGAATATGGAGCTTTAAAAAAAAGCAGAGTTTAAATGACATTTAGTGTTTTCTAGAGAATTAGTGCATATTTGTTCAACTGTGAAAGCCAGCATACTTCCAGCTCCCTGAAATAAACCGCTTCAATCACTGTAACAATAAACTCAGACCATTTAGGGAACCCTTTGGCCCACATTCTGATTTCCTGACAACAGGAAGAATCATTGTGCATACTTCTGGTTCTGAATTTTTTCTTTTCTTTTTTTAAATGTCAACAGGAAATTTCCAGAGAGCATGTTGTAACACATTTAGGAAAGAGGAAAGTAGAAAAATGCTCCCAAGAAAAAAGTATAAAGGTCAAATATACCAGAATAATAATATTCCTCCAGGAAACTATATCCAGGTTTCAATAAAAAAGCCTCCCAATGTGTAAGGAGGAAAGTGTAGAAGGAAATATCTAAGATTAACATACAGAAAATGTAGGCAAGCACATCTTCCCAAAAGGCATGAGCTGCAGTGGAGCTGGAACAGAGGATGAGGTGGCCTGGCTTCTAGTCTTGGCTTGGCTACCTTTGGGCTGGAAATCCAGGCCAGCTGGTTACTGTCCTCTCCAAACTTCTTATCTGACAACATAAAGGCATTGTCAGGATGTCACCAGCCACATTCTAAGCTTCAAATAATACCTTCCCTGGCCCAGTAGATGACCTTTATGAAAGCAGATTGTCACCTTGGACTGAGTTCTCTGGAGATAGCCTCTGAGATGGACATTGTGAGAAGGGCCCCAGAAGTTACACTGATCAGCAAGGAAGGCAGGGTTAGGCAGAGGGACAAGATTGCCTGGTCATACAGCTGCAACTGAGCTTCACCCAACCCTTTGGAGACCTCAGGGACTGGGGTAGCTCTTCCTTATCCTTAGCAAAGGCATCAGCCACCCCTTCAGCCACCCTCTGAGTGGGGCTTCATCTCTAAGGAAACATTCCCTGCGGCTGGAGCTTTCTGCCTCTGAGGGTACAACGTGAGCACGGGCATGTGGGCATGCAGAGGGAATCCAGGAAACTGCAGTGTCCATCACCCACTGCACTTGGGCCACTATACCCACTTATAATAAGAGTGTAAGGTCATATTTCCATTACAGAATAGAAGTAAGATGAAGGATCTCCAGCCCCTGTTGCTGCAGCTGGTTTGAAGGCCATGTATGACACTCATCCACTTCACTGCCCATTCTGGATCCCCATCTTCCTCACCAAATATCCTGCTCATCAGGCAAAGCTAGAATTCTGATGTCATGAGTATCAGCCCTCTTCAACTCACAGTTGCTGCACTGACCTCCATATCATTCAATCTGGGTTGGACCACCTTCCAGTCCCCAGAGATCCGTGAGCACCAACAATTCCTCCCATCCCCACTGAGTGACAACAGCCCTCCTCTTTCGTATGGCCTGGAGCAGCTACACCTCTCCATAAGGTGACCCCTTCCCCTGCCAGAACTGTGTTATTATCCTTCCAATTTAGTCATCCATTCTGAAATAGTTCCTGTTTTTTACTATTTTTCAAATTCTGATTTCTAATATTTCTTACTGTCTTCTATTACTTTCTCAATTTATTTCCATTTATTTTGAAATATTGATTGCTATTTTCACCCATTTGTGAACATATCTTTCTGGTAAACTTTCATCACCTCCAAGGACCTGATTCTGCTCCTTATTTTTTTTACTGATAAGAATTTGGTATTGAATTAAAGCAGAGCTCTTTTCTGTGGCTCCTTTGTGTGTGAGTTTTCCTAACTTTCGTTGGAGTTGGGGGACAGCTCCTCTAGCTCCAGGCCTCTGGAGACCCTCCTCTGGTTCTGAAGTGTCACAAATATGCCCTTCCTTTCTGAACCCCTGCTTTGTTCTCCCCACTCTCTTTATATGGTCCCCTCTTCAAAATAGCAACTGTTCTGCTGCATCTATATTCTCAGAAGCTTCTCCTTCATATAATCTGGTCCTGGGAGAGAGCATCAGTCAATTTCTTGCATCCAGCCCCTTCAGCCCATGCCCCAACATCCTGTGCACAGTCCCCTCCCTGAGTGCCCAGGGGTTGATGTTGTCACTGTGGCTCCCAATTCCAGCTTTGTTAGACTACCGACTATTTCTCCCTTCTCCCTCCTGCATGGATGGACATGTCTTATTGCTGCCACAGACATTGTAGTGTTTGCCCTTACTAGCCCAGTTTTCTTCCCGGAGATTTTTTGGAGGTAGAGAGGGAATGTGGAGTGATTGAGGATGCATTCAGCACAAGGTTCCCTAATTCCTCTAAACATAGTCTTTTAACACAGTAGTCATCAGAAAAGGATACTGTCATTTTCACAATTAGAGATATTAAACTTAAATGACATTGACTGCTTACATTAATGAATTATTTGGTATGAAAGTGTTTTGGTGCAGTTAGTGTATGCAAATGATTGCTTCTCAGAGACTGCATTGTTTGGATTGAGAGCTATTAAAAATAAAATGTTTTAATTAATGCATTACTTTAAGCTGTAAGTATCTATAGTTTTGTTCCCATGTATTTTATTGCTCAAATTTGACTATTTTTTATCTATCTTACTAGTATTTTCAAAAAATGGTTGGTAATTTTTCCTACTGTTTATTTGCCTTGTAGTTTATAAATTTCTGCTTCTGCCTTTATTATTTCTTCTTCTTTTACTCCTTTGTGTTATTCTTTATTCTTTTGCTAATTTTTTGGGTTGGGTACAGATCTCATTATTATTCTTTTCTAATGTAAACATTTGAGGCTACATACAGGGTGTCCCAAATCAGAATTATAAATGCTCTACACTTATAGAAATCATTATATAAAAGTTTAACTTATTTAAGTATTATACACTTTTTCAGGTTTGTGAATTTTGAATATTAACATTTATTCTTTTTAATTCTGCATGTGTTGGGATGGCATCTCCCAGACAGGAAGCCTCTCACTCACTCCCATCTCCATCAGATCTGTAGCCATGGGGTCAGAGCGGAAGGTCCCACAAATTCCTGTTTTCTGAATCTACAAATGCAGTCCTTTCAGTTCCTGCTGCTCAGTAATTGGACAACTGACTGGGATCACTAGTGGTTATTTTGAATGTAATAAGATAGGGTTTTATAGCGTTCCAGAAGAAAGACACATAGCTATGGTAAAAGTGGGAGCAGACACAGTGAGGAAAGAAAAGGGAGGGTCCTAGTGGGAAGTTGTGAAAAGACACACAGGAATTTCTGATATTGTCCCAGAACTGAGGAACCAGCTGGTAACTTAGTTTGTTTAAAAGTGTCCAGGGAAAGCCAAATAAAACAGCCCCTGGCCTTTCCCACCCAGACCTTCACTCCATCCAAGGGAGCCTAAAAAACATTACTGGAGACGTGTGTGGGACTTTCCAGAACAATAAATGGAGAAGGAGAAGAAGAAATACTCAATTACTACTGGCTCTTATGTGCAAAACACTGTGCTAAATGCATGGAATTAAAGACATAAAAATATCTTAGATACCACCCATGGCATTCATGGAGCTGGGTTTGATTCATTTCTTCCAGGAACCTCAGCTTGCCCTGCTGGAACCCCCACTTGCTAGCATTCCCATTCCACTGAAAACTCCTTGTCTTCAGCTCTGTCCTACCTTACCAAGTCTGGTCAGTCATTCCTCTATGACACTGCTGATATGAGCACCCCACATGACAGATCTTGCTAGGGCCCTATATTCCCAAATACTTTTTGGCATATTTGTTTCAAGGTAGATAATGCTAAGCAATTTTTCATCAACCCCTTCTCTGTGCCTCCCACAATATTTCTTTCCCAGGCTACCAAGTTTCTGGCAGGGAAATGTATGCTGAGACACATCCTTTTCCACAGGAAGGCCACTGAATTTCTCAAGTAATGGGAGAAGACAGGTGATTTTTCCCCCTGCACCTCACCAGGCTTATTCTCAAGCCACTTGGCTCTGAGGCCAGAGGCATGGTGGCTGCAAAACCTTTGGTATCCTAATAAGCATAAAGTGTGAGAGAACATCCTGCATGTAAAGTGTCACCCAGGTCAAATATGGGTATTCAAACAACTCTTCAAGGCATTTTAACATCTCTCAGGCTTCTGTTTTACCCTAAGAATCTAATTTTTGTGCTTGATAGACTGGTCTTTCCTAATTTCTTGATAATTTTATAAATTAGTTCAGATGAATAGAATAATGTTACAGAAATGGACAATATGGAAAAATATTACTGTTAGGATCAATGACTTAATAAACTACATTTTGATGTTATGATTTTTTTTTTATCGTAATCAAAATGAGACTGGAGGAACACCTGTGCGATGTTGACAGTTGGCTAAATCTTACATTGCTCTCCCCAAATTACTCTGTTTTACTGATACTAAGAGTCAGCATACAAGCTTCAAAGACATAACTGTCAAAAGGAAGACAACTTCCACTCTGCTCCTGTCCCCAGGGAAGGGTGCGTTCTGCCTTACCTGGATCATCCAAATCCAGGATCTCTCTTGGTTGGGTCACTTGCTCCCACACATAGGAGAAGTATTTTTCTAAACCACTTCAATCTTCGGCCACCCCTAGGATAATCTCCTTGGATCAGCCAAAAGGCAAGGAGCAAAAGAGATTAATCACTTTCCAGAATTAAGGTCGTCTCTCTGTTCCAGTGATGGACTTTTCAGGAGAACATTTTCATTTGGAAATGAGGCTGCGGTTCTCTCTGACATGTGATTTTATGGACCTCCCTCCTTTGCTGTATCTCCTAGATAAACAACCACCACGTGTTGACGTTTTAGTAGAGACAGACCCCTTGCTGAGGTCTTCACACAAATGATCTCTTTTAGTGCTCACAACAAAACTACGGGTAGAGATTGTTTTTCTCATTTTACAGATGAAGAAACTGAGCACAAAGAGTTTAAATATTTTATTCCTTCCCACCATACTTGGAACTGCCATACTATGTAACAAAATCCCCCAAATCAAACTTCTTTTTACAGAAAAAAAATAATTATGAAGACAGACAAGGGAAATATCTGAAAACCTGAAAGAAAATCATTTTCAAGTCATTTTTTGCATGTAAAATAAAGTTCTAGTCTTAATGTCAATAAATTATTAAATGTTCTTAATCTATTCTTGTATGACATATCTACTTTCCTATTTTTATTTGCATGTGGACTTAATGCTTTTAACAAAAGAGTTAGTGGATCAAGATGAGAATATTAATTTACTTAAGGAATGTGGGTATCTGAACAACACAGTGTTGTAACTTCTACAGATATCTACTATTGAATAAAAGTCACTGGGTGAAATAAATAAGTATTGCATATTCAAATAAAAGCCCTTCTATCCAGGTATGAAAGAAAGTAAGACTATGGCATGTCTGAAGCTCCTACCATCAAATGGTTTCCCCTAAGAGACAGCAAACTGACTGGAGAATAGATAAGTCCACCTGTCATGACATACTTAGACATGGCAGCAACAATAATTGCTTTAGACAGCAGACTTCCTGGAAATTTTCTTTTTTGGCCCACCAAACCTCTACCCATTTCTGGGCTTTTCTCCTTATCGCCTCTGCAAAAAGTCTTAAATTTTTTACAGTTACCATTTAGTAACAGACTACTAGTCTTCAGTCTGGTAACTAGAACCTCAAGAGATCCTACAGGTAGTGTGCTCTGGACATAATCTTGTCAAAGGGTAACACCATCAGAATTTGTAGGTCAAAATTGTTAATATCTTTTAAATAATTAGGCTTTTAGTTCCTTCATAATTTTTTTTTAAATCAGAATATTTGAAATTCATAATGGATATGGTAATTATTGGCTCTGGAGAACCCTGGCCTCATGGAGATGACATTCTAATGAGGAGAAAAAAATCTGCAAAAGCAAGTAACACATGCTGAGGATTTAGGGAAGCCTAATAAATATCCCTATTTTGCCTTCTTGGGCTATGAAACCTACTGTGAAGCAAGAGAAATGAGAGGAGCAGTTGAAAGACTAAAATGTAACCTGTGCTCATCACAAAAATTAACTCAAAATAGATCACAGACCTAAATGTAAAACACAAAATTGTAAAATTCCTTGAAGATAATATTGGAGAAAAACTAGATGATCTTGTCAATGGCAGGGATTTTTTAGATATATCACTAAAGAAACAATCCACAAAAAAATTAATTGATACGTTGAACTTCACTTAAATTATAAACTGCTTTTTGAAAGACAATGTGAAAAAAATGAGAAGAAAAATCACAGACTGGGAGAAAATATTTATAAAATACAGCTAACTGTCCAAAACATGAAAAGAACTATTAAAACTCAACAACAAGAAAATAACCTGATTTAAAATGGGCCTTAACACTAAATTTGGCCTGCAGCTGAACCCCTCTTAGGATTGTGCCACTGGACACCTACTTCACAAAACTACACTAATAAGACTAGGAGACTTAAAAGCTATGCTTAGTACATAGAAACAGACACATAAAGGCAGCCAAAATTGGAAAACAAAGAAGCAGAAACCATATGAGAGAACAGAATAGAGATCCAGAAGTAATGGAGTCAAGCAATCTAATATGCAGAGTTCAAAACACCAGTTATAAAGATGTTCAATGAACTTAGGGAAAGAATTCAGTGAGAACTTTAATAAACAGATTAAAAAATATAAAAATAGAAATGGAAATTATAAAAAGGATCCAGTCAGAAATAAAGAACACATCATCTAAGATGAAAAGTATATTAAATGGAATAAACAGAATTAATAAAAAGATGATCGAATAACTTATATATAGAAAGGGAAACCCAAAGACACTCAATATGAATGACAAAAAAAAAAAAAGAAGCCAAGACTATAAAAATATTTTAAGGAATGTATAGGACACTATTAAATGTAATAATATCTATGTCATAAGGGTACAAAAAAAAAAAGATGTTGAAGAGCTATTTGAAGAAATAATGATGGAAAACTTTTCTAACCTGGAAAAGAAAATAGACATAAAACCCCAGGAAGCTCAGAGAATTCCAAAACCAGGAACCCAAAGAGGCCCAAACCAAGATACATCATAATTAAAAGGCCAGAGTTTAAATAGAAAAAGAGAACCTTAAAAGCAGTAAGAGAAAAGCAGTGATGTGATGAAACCAATGTGATGAAAACCTAGGCTCTACAACCAAGAATACTTTATCAGCAAAGCTATTCTTTAGAGTCGAAGAACAGATAAATAGCTTCTCAGACCAAAATAAGCCAAAAGAATTTATCAACACCAAGCCAGTATTACAAGAAATGTTGGAGAGACTTCTTTAAAGAGAAAAAAACATGTACCAAAAACAGGAATAGACTATGTAACAACTATATTCCTAACAACAAGTACCTCAAATGGAAAATAATTAAATGCTCCAACCAAAAGATACAGTGGCTGAAAAGATAAGAAAACAAGGGCCCTACATATGTTGCCTACAAGAGATTCACTTCACATTAAAAGACACGGACACACTAAAAGGAAAGGGATGGAAAAAGATATTGTCTTGATGGACCTAGAGGGTATTATGATGAATGGAATGAATCAGGTAGAGAAAGACAAATATCACATGATTTCACATACATGTGAAATCCAAAGAACAAAATCAACAATAACAACAACAAAAGTGAAAATAAATTTGTAAATACAGAGAATATTTTGAGGGATACTAGATGGGAGGGGTGTTGAAGGAACAAAAAACAAGGCAAAGAGATTAAGAGGTACAAATGGATAGTTGCAGAATAAATATGAAGATGTAGAGTGTAGAATGGGGAAGATGGTTAATAATGTTGTAACAAATATGTAAGGGGGAAGAAGGGTACTAGATTTAGTGGGGTAATCACTTTGCAAGTTATGTGGATTTCTGATCACTATGCTATACAACTAAAATTGGTATATTATTATATGCCAACTATAATTGAAAAAAACTCATTGAATTGTACAATGTAAATATAAGCAACTAACTATTATATTTCAATAGAGATGGGAAAAAATAAAATAAAATAAAATAAAATAAAATAGGTCTTAACAGACACCTCAAAGACCTTAAGAGACACCTCACCAAAAAAGATCTATAGGCAGCAATTAAGCATATGAAAAAATGCTCCAAGACTCATCATGCATCATCAGGAAATTGCAAATCAAAACAGCAATGAGATACCACTACACACCTACTAGAAAGATCAAAATCCAGAAGACTGACACCACCAAATGCTGGGGAGGATGTCAAGCATTGCTTATAGAAATACAAAATGGTACAGCATGTTTGCAAGATACTCGGCAATTTCTTACCAAATGATCCAGTAATTGTACTCTTTGGTATTTACCAAAGGAGTTGAAAACTTATGTCCACACAGAAACCTGTACACAGATATTCGTAGCAGCTTTATTCATAATTGCCAAAACTTGGAAGCAACCAAGATGTGAATGGATAAATAAAAAAACTGATACATCCAGACAATGGAATATTATTCAACACTAAAAAGAAATGAGCTATCAAGCCATAAAAAGACATGGAGAACTTAAATGTGCCGGAGCCCACTGGCTAAGATCGAACAGTTCCTGAGAGGGGGAGTGAGGATTGAGAAAAGAAAGAGGAAAGAGAGAGACAGAGAGAGAAAAAGAGATAGAGTCGGGAGGGCTAACAGTAAATACTGCGCCCCGAGTTTATTAAGTATAGCATATTTATACTCTTGGAAATGCATGGGAAGCAAAATCCACAGATATTCTAACAATTGCTGACATTTACATAAGTTCTCTTAAAACCCATTTTATACTATTTTCTGTCTCCAATTCCCGGGGGCAAGGGACGTTCAACTCTTTACATTAAGCCAAAACTCCCTCCTTCTGCATAGAGCCCACCTGCTCTGCAAACTTCTAGCTTGCAGTCAACTTTATCCTTGTCTCAAGACAGGCAGCAGAAATGGCTCCCAACATAAATGCATATTACTAAGTGAAAGTAGCTAATTTGAAAAGCCTACATATTGTATGATTCTAACTATGGGACATCCTGGAGAAGGCAAAATTATGGAGAAGATTAAAAGGTCAGTGATTGCCTGGCTTTGATGGGGAGGATAATACAGGGAGAGAGGAACAGGCAGCACACAGAGGATTTTTAAGGCAATGTACTCTGTATGATACTATAATGGTGGATACATTATATTATACATTTGTTGAAACTCAAAGAACGTACAAAACCAAGAGTTAACCATAGTATAAACCAAGTATAAACCAGAAGAAGCTCAGGGTGATTGTGATATGTCAATGTAACAAATGTAGCACTCTGGTGGGAGATGCCAATAATAGGGGAGGCTGTGTATGTGTGGGGGTCGAAGGTATGTGGGTAATCTCTATCTTCCCCTCAATTTTACTATGAACCTAAAACTGATTTAAAAAGTAAATCTTTAATAAAAAATGTCATCTGTAATATTGCTTAAAGCACAGTTGGGGCAATATGAAAATAGAGAGAGACCAAGAATGTTATGATATTGAGGGAGAGGAAGTTCTCCTGAGTTCTCTTCTTTAAATTGCTCAGGCTTGGTCATTAGTCTCAGGCTGGGCAAGGGTGTGGTCATCCCACCAGAAGGAGGAAGCCAGCTGAATAACCTTCTCACCCCTCCTGTGCCCCCATTAATGAGACCATCCTTCAACACAAACCACACCGTTCCTTGGGATGTTCTCTAAGTTGTCAGTCTATATTTTGGCCCCAGAAGATTCTGAAATAGTTTAGAACACTTTATTAAGTAATTTCTATACTACTCTATACCTAAAACCAAAATTTCAGCCCCTATTCATTTTCCCATCACAGCTATGTCCAGGTACTCTGTCTAACACCACCTATGTGAGGTTCTGCAGTGAAATAAAATGACAATATTAAAATACCTCAAAAATAGAAATGTTCCCAATTTAAATATAAACCTCCTCTTATAATTTTAGTGAGAAATACAAGTTAAAGTATTAAATCATTTGTGACAACATGGATGGATCTTGAGATAATCATGCTAAGCGAAATAAGCAAGACAGAAAAAGTTGAAAACCACTTGATATCACTTGTATGTGGGATATAAATCTAAAAACAACAAATGAACATGACAAACAGAGACTCATGGACATGGACACTAGTGGTTACCAGAGGGTAGGGAGAAAAGGGGAAGGTAAATGGAGTGAAAGGGGCAAATATGTGGTGACAGAAAGAAATCTAATGATGTATGGTGAATAACCAATGTGATATATATATGACTTATTGTTGAATTGTATACTTGAAACATTGGATTTTGTTAACCAATGTCACCATAATAAATAATAAAATAAAATAAAATAAATAGAATAAAATAAAAAAAATTTATAAACATAAAAATATATAAATCAATTTAATGGCCAACAACCAAAGAACATTACTTATATTCTCTTACTTCCATGAGTTAAAAAGTCCAAGATTAAAGGCTGCTCCCAGTTTCTGCTTCTGATTAATCCCAGACAAAGACGTTCTCTGCACCTTGGAAAAATTGAGTTCACTTCAGGAAAGCAGATACATTGTCTTCACAGGAGTTTTGGTCCTTCAGATGTTAATTCAATTCAACACCAAGTTTCTGATTGAGCATCATTTTTAAAGAGTCCAAAAATCAGTAGGACCCACAAAACTTTCCCATAGTGACAAAATTTCAAAAGTATGGCAAGTCTCTGCCTTCCTGACTATCCAAGGCAAACACCATTGTTCTCAGAAGCATAAAAAGTATTGCCAAAACGCAGAGCAGAAGCTCACTGGAGTTTGAGTGAAGATTAGTGGAGAAAATCACAATGATCTGAGACTGGCTGGGAAGCCAGTTAGTCCATGCCAGGTAAACAGAATCCATGACTGTGACCCTAAATCACTGGAGAGATATATCCCAGTAGGTGATTAAGTTTGGCTTGCCATATTACTCATTTTGGGGAGAAATCTACATTTGTATCCTGTCCCCTCTCTCAGAGGGACATGGCTGACAGGGAGGGAGTCAGGGCTGCCTTCTTGCAGAGTGTAGAGATTTACAATGACGGCAGCTCCAGCCATAAGATCTCATTGAAGACGTTCTTTTATCCCCTCTCAGATTTTAGAAACCTCTTAATTCCCATTCTCCCTTTGTGCACCATATTACCAAAGGCTAGAATACTAGCTATTGGGTATGCTTTCTATTTAGTCACAAAGTGGCATTATTAGGCCTGAGTCACAGTAATTGCTTCCACTGTTCCTTTTCATAGAATTATTCAGAGCCCTGAAACTGGCCATCTATGGAAGGGTTCTTCCTTGTGTGCAATTAATTATCCAGACAATAGGGTGACTCTTAAGTATGTGGACCAGTTCAATAAAAAACAAGGTTAGCTTCTCTACAGCCTCTTTTCCAGCACAAATGCAGATTGGAATTTTGGGGCAGCTGAGGTAGTATCACCACTGTATATCTATACATCACCAGCACTCAGTGGTATCCACAGAAAAGAGTTCTAGAGCAATGTATAAAGAATCATATTTAGAGTAATGGAAATGGGTAGGTTTAGAAAAAAAAAATTAATAGGTTGTAAGGAGACTGTCCCTAAAGTCTTTTTTTTTAACGTTTATTTCCACATGTCCAATTTTCTAATTCCCATTCTTTTGGGCAATACTGGTAAATAACACCAACCAGGAGACTGAGAAAACAAGGGACTATATGGGGAAAGACAAAGCTCCCCAGACTTTGCTCATCACACAGCTATTAGCCAAGCTCCTGCCCAAGTGCCTGCCCTGACTACGGTTCCCACAGATCTAAGGTTTGAGGACTTGTGACAAATTCTCACCTTCTTGGAGGGGATGTTAGGCAAAGATTTAGAGCTAAAACTAAATGTTAGTTTAAAACCTTTGCCAAAGGAAGAAACTGAATTTAAATGTCCTAGATAATGACACAGTAGAAGAAATGGAAATTGCAGATGATATTTAAGTAACTCTAAGCCCCTATTTCCCAATTGTCTGTCACTATACTTCGGTCTGGGAAAGGGCTTCTGAAAGGCCACCTTCACCAAGGAAACTATGACATACCTTGTGTTTTTATCACCAACTGTCCATGAGAAGTCAGTGTGGCCAGGGCACTAGAAATCAAGAAAGAGAGGGGATGGTGAAGAAGAAGCAGCCTAAGGTCACGGTTTGAGTCCCAGGCCAGATTAGCCAGAATTCTGGAAAGAGCCAGAAAGCTAATTATGAAAAAATGATCCAGTACAGTTTGGCAGCTGCATTTCAGTGAGTTCAGCAGTCTTGGTGGCTGGAACGCAGCCTCATGTCAGCAAACATATGGTTTCTGGAAGAGCATTTAGTCACCTTATTACATCAGTGTAATGCATAGAGAAGCACAGAAGGTCTGAGATTTAGAAGAGGCTGTGTATTCTATTACATTCTATATATCCGAGGGCTTGGTGCCTGGGTGCAGTCTCAGACAGCTGAATCCACCAGATGGCCTGCTCCATGGTCAAATCCTGGAGATCATCTCTACACACTCTACACTCTCTCCAAAGCCTCTCAGCGTTCTAGTTTCTTTATTCTCACCAGGGTCTTGTCTCACATTCTTCCCAGCCTTTGGGGTGTGTGGACATCATCCCCTGCTAGGTAGAATTTCAGTTGCTATTTAGGAAGGTGAGATAGATTGGGGAAAGTCTGAGGTAGGAGGCTTCAGTTTTTCATAATGGAGGAGGAGAAGGAAAAGAGGCCTATGTGATCTGACCTCCAGGCAGAAACCCTAAAAGGTAATGGGAACTTCTCCACTGTGGGGATTCACATTCACTGGCACATTTCCTGTGTCATATTATACTTTAAAAGAGTTTCTCTCCCCTTCCTAGTCAAGTTATATTTTATATTCAGAAGGTATCAGGTTTTAGGCTTATAAATGATACTGTCACCTTCAATAAAAAGTATACTAACCAATCTCTAAATCCAACTGATAGATGAGCCTGGAAGCTGAGACAGTCCAAAACTTTCAGTCTCAGAAGGAATATAGACAGCCTGGTTCTCAGCAGAAGATCAACTGTTTGAGCTTGTCCTCGTAAGTAACCCAACAAGACAAGCCATCACCCAACAAGGCCAGAACTGCTCCCACAACTCCCATCACCTAAAACACAGACTACCCTTTTAAAAGTACTTAAGATCAGCACCAAAAGCTTCCCTAAGAATCCCTCTTTTTTCTGGTGGCTCTGTCTCTCTTACCAAGCTCACTTAGTGGATAATGAATGTCACTGTCAGTGACAAATGTCATCCATGCCCACATCTTTAGTGACTCACCAGGCAGGCAGCTCAAGATCTCTGTCTGACTGGTTTCTTTCTTGACTATCAGTCCTGCTTTTTTCAACTGCTCAGAGGATTCTAGATAATATTCCATTGGCCCTTCAAATTCAATATACTCCAAACCAAAATTACAATTTCACCTCCCAAGCCCTCTTTGTCTTTCCTGCCTTCTGTTTATTGATAATACTGACTCTCTCAGGTTAGGACCTTGAAGAGTTTGAGACTCCCTCAGCTACCTGTCTGGTCAAGTCCCCTAAATTTCTGCTCCTCCCATTCTGTGGCCCTGCCCCAGCTTTAGTGCAGGCCATTCTTACTGCTTATGCAGCAGACTCTATGTGAGCTTTTAGCTTTTGATCTCCATCCCAGGAGTTGCCCAATCATCAGAAATAACAGAAGAGCTTTGAAAAGTTATTGATTCCTGGACCTCACAAGACTCACCTATTGGACAATGTAGATTGAAAGTCCTCAACAAATCTCTTTTTATCAATGTCCCAGCTGATTCTAAAATACTGGTCATAGACCTATGTTTGGGGACAATATGTCTAAACCATTGGATCCTAGAACTGGCTAATCATCAGAATCACTTCCAGCTCTTGTTAAAAAATACAGACTTCTGAGTCTGTGGCCATGCCACCCTGAACAAGCCTGGTCTCTTCTGATCTCAGAAGCTAAGCAGGGTCAGGCTTAGGATGGGAGACCACCAGGAAGACTGCCCCGACCCGCGGGACCTAGTTATTCGTGGGGGGGGGGGGGCAAGGAGGATCCAACCTGAAAGAAAATGGGCGAGAAAGAGGAGCGGAGGCAAGACAAAATTCTGATCAAGCCTCAAAGTTTATTTTTCAAACAAATGAATTTATACAGTGGAGACAAAGGGGGGCAGGTCTCCTAGGTGAACAGGTGTTTGGCACAATCTTATTGGCTCTTAGCAGGTGGGGGTGAGGAATGGTAAAAGTTAGGAGAAGTATGCAGTAGGGATGGGCTACAAAGCTAAACAATGGCGATGGAACATTCCGTGGTTTGGCCTCTTCTGAGATCCAGGCAGGGCTGGGCTGGAACACCTTGTAGTCAGGTGCTTCTGGAACAAGCTGATCTGAA